>BTHU01000014.1:12556508-12701508 GCA_036184795.1 Tokudaia tokunoshimensis
TTTAAACATTTGAACTAGGAAACGTAAGAATGACCATGAATCCTAACATTAAGAATATTTTCTTTCTTCTGAAAGAGCTGAGAAATGGATATTTCTGAAATAATATTAAAAGTTATTAATAATATTAATTATTGAAATAAATATTAAAATCCTGAAATAAATATTAAAATTCATCTAAGTTGGTAGCGTGTAAGGCAGTTTAGGCCCCATTGTGGGTAGTAAACTACTGAGCAGATTCTAAGCCTACTGTTTACCAGATGAGTGATCTCAGAGAAGAGAATTTAAAGTTCTTAGTTGAACCTCATGTTTTTAGTATATATTAACAGTACAAGACAGTGGCTTCATTACATTTTCACACATACATGTGTTGATCCTCCCACTAACCACATTTAACGTCTCCCATTTACTGTAATAGTCTCTCTCTCTCTCTCTCTGTCTCCCTCTTTCTGTCTCTGTTCCTCTCTCCTTTCCTCTCTAATGATACATGTCATAGATCGTGCAACTCGTGGTTCTGATTCTGGCTTATTTCCCTTAGCATGATAATCTTCGGTTTTATGGCTCTATCCATTTTCCTGAAAAAAATGATTTCCTTTTCTTTAATAACTGGATAATATTCCCCTCTTGGTCTCTGTCTCTGTGTCTCTGTCTCTCTCTCTGTGTCTCTCTCTCTGTCTGTTTCTCTCTCTCTCTCTCTCTCTCTCTCTCTCTCTCTCTCTCTCTCTCTCTCTCTCTGTGTGTGTGTGTGTGTGTGAGAGAGAGAGAGAGAGAGACAGAGACAGAGAACAGTGGGGTGGAAGATATACATAAGATATGTTTTCTTTATCCATCTATCCATTGGAGAACAATTAGGCTGATTCCATAACTTGGCACCAATGGAAGACCACATAGAGATGGGGAGAGAGGGGGGTAGAAAGGGGAGCACAGAGGGAAAGGGAGGTGGAGGGAGAGGGAGAGGGAGAGGGAGAGATTGATTCTATCCAAGTCTAGCTTAGTGAACCAACCAATGAACGGGTAATGAACTGAACAGACAATTTCTTTTCAAGTGACGATGTACAATAGTCAATAAGTACATGAGAAAATGTGTAGAATCTTTAAACATCACAGAAATACAAATCAAGAGTACTTTGAGAGCCCATCTCACCCCAGCCAGAGTGGTGACCATCCAGAAAATTAAAACTATGATAATAATGAGAACTGGGGAGAAAGGAATCCTTACATACTGCTGTTGGTGGGAAAGTAAATTAGTGTACCCACCTTGAAATTGTTATGGAGAGTCCTCAAAACACCAAAACCCATAATTTTCAGACGATTCAGCTACCTGACTGATCTATACACTGCTGTACAGCTAATGCCCTCAGAACTGAGACACAGGGATACTTGTAAGATGCAGTCAGCTCACGAAAACTTATAAAGCAAAGACTATCAAAGTTACAAGACTTTCAGCACACAGGTGACCCATGGGTAGCTAGTCACCTCCTTGAAAAGTCTAACATGGATGATGATTCTTGAAAGCTGTCCCTGGAGTTCCCTGCCCAACTCATAGGCAGGGCACCCAAGGAGTCTACTCTTCCCTTACCACTGTTTTCTGTTTATGGAACCTTCTGGAGAGGGTTTAACTTAGAAATCTTACAATTTTCTGAGTCTTATAACTACAGCATTTCTTCCTTTAGCTAAGCAGGGTCTTTGTCCTTCTAGAAGGGGCTCAGGATTCTTTACTCTTTATTTCTCTGTGAAAAAATGTCATTGAGATTTTAAATGTTGTTTGCATTGAATCTACAGATCTGTTTACCAATATAGCTATTTCTCCATATTAATTCTGCCAACTCCAGAATATAGAAGGACTTTCTATCTCCTAGCATGCTTTTCAATTTATTCTTTAATATTTTATCACTTTCATTATAGAAGTCTTTCAGACCTTTTTTTCAGGTTTATTTATAAGTATTTAAGGGAAGGGAAACTCCTTCTTCTTCTTCTTGTTCTTCTTCCTCTCTCTCTCTCTCTCTCTCTCTCTCTCTCTCTCTCTCTCTCTCTCTCTCTCTCTCTCTCTCTCTCTCCAGGGTCTCATGTAGATGGAGTGGCCTTGAACATCTGAACATGCAGTATGGCTGAATTCTGGATCTTCTTTCTTGCCTTCACCTGTCAATCTTCATGTTGAGACTGTAAGCACATGACACCACACTTGGCTTCCAACTAACTTACTTCTTCCTTTCCTTTCCTTTCCTTTCCTTTCCTTTCCTTTCCTTTCCTTTCCTTTCCTTTCCTTTCCTTTCCTTTCCTTTCCTTTCCTTTCCTTTCCTTTCCTTTCCTTTCCTTTCCTTCCTTCCTTCCTTTCTTTCTTTCTTTCTTTCTTTCTTTCTTTCTTTCTTTCTTTCTTTCTTTCTTTCTTCCTTCCTTCCTTCCTTCCTTTCTTTCTGTCTTTCTTTCTTTTTCTCCCTCTCTTCCTCCCTTCCTTTCCTTTCTTTTTGTTTTCTTTTTATCAGATTTGGTTTTGGTGTATAGAAAACTAGTGATTTTTTGTATGTTTACTTTGTGTTCTCTAACTTTGCTGAAAATGTTTATTAGATTCAAGTATCTTCTATTGAAGTCTTTGAGATTCTTTCAATAAAGGATCAAGGCATGCAAATAGGGGTAATTGGACTTCTTTTTTTTCCCTGTCTGGGTCCCTTGGAGTCCTTCTGCTTTCCTTATTTCTCTGGGTGTGATTTCAAGAACTATATTGAAGAAAAGTGGTAATACTCAACAACCTTGCTTATATATGACCTTAGAGGTAATACTATTAGCTTTTTCACATTCAATATAATGTTAGCTATAGATCTGTTATATGTGTCATTTATTATGCTGTTTATAGTCCTTTATCCCCATTTTTTCAGGTATTTTACCATGAAGACTTGTTGAACTTGTTAAGGATTTTTTTTTCTGCATTGACTTAGGGATTATGGGATTTAAGTCCTTTCTTCTATCATGAGCTGTGTTACCTTTATTGATTAGCATAAGTTGAGACATCCTTGCATTCTTGGTACAGATTCAACTTGATCATAGTGTATGATCTTTTCAAATGTGTTGTTGAAGTCAGTTTTCAAGTATTTTATTGCATATTTTATATCTTTGCTCATCAAGAAAATTGGTCTATGGTTTGTTATTGCATCCTTACCTGATTTGAGAATCAGGCTCACACTGGCTTTGTAGAATGAACTGAAAGCATTCTTTCGTGTCCAATTTTGGGCCATAGTTTGGGGGTATTTATATTAATTCTTTAAAGATCTGGCAGAACCCAGCATTGAATTCCTATGGCATTATTTTGAGAAGCCATTTTATTGGTTCTTCAATCTCATTGGTTAATATTGATCTATTTAGAGATCTTTTTTAAAAAAAATCTTCTTAACTCAGTTGGGGCAGGTCATGCATCTCTAGAAATGCATTCATTTATTCTAGATTTTCTAACTTATTGCAATATTGTTTTCAAAAATGCTTTCTAATATATTTCAGGGTTGTCTATGGTAATATCTCTTTTATTTCATGTCTGATGTTTGGGTCTTCTCTTTCTTTCTTTCTTTTTTTTCTTTTGGTTCGTTGGCTAAGGACATGTTAATTTTGTTTACCTTTTCAAAAAAAAACCAACATTTTATTTCATTGATCCTTTGTATTATTCTTTTAGGTTCTATATTTTTTAGTTTCATTTATGATATTTATTATTTCTTTTCTTATTTTTTCTAAAATATTGAGGGTATTCTTAACTTTATGTATATAATTTTCTCTATATGTCTATATGTGCCTGTGGAAGCCAGAAGAAGATGTCAGATCCCTTGGTACTGGAGATAGACATTTTGAGTCATGGGGGCGCTGGCAGCCAAACCAAACCCAGTTCCTCTGCAAGAACAGAAAAAGCTCGTAACTGCTGGGCCATCTCTCCAGCTCCCCACCACTCCTCTTCCAATGTCTGTGAAATCAGTCTATATTTCACTCCAAATTTAAGTGAGATCATACAGTGGTTGTCTTTCTGTGCCTGGCTTATTTCACTTAACATGACGGCCCCTGGTTTCATTCACGTTATTGTAATGGCAAGCTTCATCATTTATAACCCAGGGGAATTCCATCATGTATATGTAACCACATTTATTTTTAGCCATATATCAACTGATGGACATTTAGGTTGTTTCCATCTCTTGGCTATCATGAGTAAGTGCTGCAAGAAATGGGAGTCATGGGGATTTTTAGACTTTCATGTCCACTGGGTGCACCTTCAGGACTGGGATTGCTGAATTATGTAACAGTTCTGTTTTTTGATCTTTAAGGGACCCTTCATATTGATTTTTCTTTTAAATAGTGGCTGTAGTGGTTTCTATATCTATAGAGAACAGGAGCTCCTTCCCCCACCCCATCTTTGCCAACACTTGTTATCTGTTGTTCAGCAAGTATTTGTGACACACATACTAGGCACTCTAGATGCTGAGGGTCCAACAAGAAACAAAACGGACAAAAATTCCTGCCTGGAAGCTGAGGGTGCGGTTCAGCACTGGAACGGTTGCCTTGTATGCTGTGGGTCCTCTCTTCAATCTCAAGCACTGAACACAAATTTCGTCTGTCTGTCAACAGTGGTACGGGGTGGGGGTGGGGAGCATGTGACTAAAGCCTGTGCTTAGTCTGTTGGTGACTGCTAAGCATGACAGAGGGAACTAAGATAGAAAAGGAGATGGAGCACCAGGACAGATGGCACCATGTCAGGAAAAGCACATAGAAAGATGAACCAGTAAAGACCTGAAGAAGAGCCATGCGGAGCTGTGGAGGCAGAATCCACAGAGCTCCCGGAAGTACATAGAACTCACTGCAAGAGCCTGGCATAGTCACAGACCAGCAAAAAGACCGACTTGGTTAGAGCAGACACAACCAAGAGGATGGGTGGAGAAACGGGAAAGGACAGATGTTATAGCCACTTCAGGAATTTTGTCTTGCTGTAGGTGAAGTGGAGGCCTTCATGGGATGGGACAGAGAAGTGACATGATCTGACTTATGTTTTAATGGGAACATTTTAATGACCATGTTGTGCAATCGATTAAGCACTGGGACCAGTAAGAGGTTGTTGAAATAACCCAATGAGACATGATGCAAATATTAGTTGGTGGATTTGATGTGGGATGGAAGGTTCAAAAAGAACTCCAAGTTTGTGGCATGAGAAAGTAAAGGGATACTATTCCCATTTGATGTATGTGCAAAAGATCTAGGAAGAACAGATCTGGGACAGATACAGCGCTGGATATTAGACACACTAATCAAATACCAAGCCAGCTGGATAGGAAATGAAAAAAATAAATAAAAGAGAAAGGACATGACTGCCCCTAGGAAAGATGGAGAAGAAAGTTTATTGCAGATATGTGGGAGAACATAGCCGGAGGCGGAGATGTCTGGGAGAGTCCAGAGTGCACATGACCCTGGGCAAGGTCATATGAGGACAGCAGGGAGGGGGAAAGGGAAGAGAGATGCCGACCAAGAGGGGCAGCCTGCGCCAAGAGACTGGCCAAGAGAGTGGCATAGCAAACATGGCTGAGTTATATAGCTAACAGCTTATATAACTCCAAGGGAAGCTGGAAGAACCACAGAGAAATAGAGAGAATAAGGCCACTGGTGAGTGACTCACCTCAACAGTGATTCTGCCTGCCTTGGAATATGTTCTTTATCTCAGCTTAGTTTATCACACATAACCTTAAAAAGGTTAGCTAGAAACCCAACTCATAATCCTATTTAATACTTTTGCTATTATTATTCTACAGGCATAGGTGTTTTGCCAACATCAATGTCCGTGTACCATGTGCATGTCTGGTGCCCATGGAGGCCAGAAAGGGATGTGAGATTTTCTGGAACTGGAACTATGGTTGTGAGCTACCATGTGAATGCTGGGAATCAAACCTGGGTCTTCTGGAAGAGCAGAGAAGTCAGTGTTTTTAACCAAAAGGTCATCTCTCCAGCCCCCATAATCCTATTTATTGATATGAATCCTAAGAAAATGATTATAGTTGTGCCAAGATGTTTATACATATGGTTGTTCATCACAGTCTTACTTAAAGAAATCTAGAAGCAATCTAAGTGCCTCAAGATGGGGAAAGGTTAAATAAATTGGCATGTAGCTATAGAATAAAATATTACATATCCATTGAAATGTTTTTACATAGTACTTAATTACATTGGGAAATGATGTTATAAAATAAAATAAAATAAAAATTAATACAGAGTTACATACATTATGATCCTAACTTTTTACTTTCCCATGTTCAGGGAACAAAAAAAATATAAAGAGATATATGCAATGTCAGTGGTAGACAATTTTTTTGTCTCATATTTGTATGTTTTACATTTTTCCACCAGAGATATTTTTATAATTATATTTAATTTTTACTGGTATTTTAAGGTAGAATTTTAGATGAAGAATTCCTGAGTTATCCTCAGTTATCCTGAGTGGTCTCTGTCTTATTTCAATTGTAGGCTCTAATATTTTGTACCTTTTTCCTCAGAACAAAGGGTCAAACTGAGTTGACCATGCATCAGGGTGGTGAGCTGTCAGAAAGCGCACACGCTGGTGTGGTGGCTGTAGGAATGATCTCCTTAGAGCCCTGGGACAGTTCATCAGCCTGGGGCTTCACCCACGGGAGCTGGCAGCAGGCCCTGCAGCTCACTGAACACCTAGAACTCATCCCTGTGCCTAGGCTGTTTATTCATTCATTCACATACATGCATTCTTTGAAGCTGAGTCATTTCCTGTTTCAATCACTTCCACATACCAGCCCCTTCTCCCCACCCGTGGACACCTCTGGCCCAGAATTGACTGAACACACTATCTGTCCGACAATGCAGGGGATATTCTTTAAGCGGGTGAAATGTTAGTCTGTCCTATGTATATGTGTATGTGTATGTATATGCTGTATGTGCTGTATATGATGTATATGACATATATGTATGTGGCAAAATAATTGCCCTGTACATCTTGTCCACGTGATTAGGCAGAAGGGAATAGTCAAAGCAGATGATGTACATCCCCCCAGCAGGATCGGTGTGTAGACTGTGTTTTCAGTACTGCTAAACAGACCCCAGGTTTTCCTTGGAAGGCTGGATTTAACGTTCTTCTGTATCTTCAAAACTAGGAAACCACACAGGCCTCCTGACTTTTGGCAAGCAGCAGATGCCCTTATGTTCTTACTCAGCACTTTGGGTCTTACAGAAACCCTGCCTCCACATGTCACAGCCAGTTCTTCCAGTCTGAAGATCCCCTGGGTGTGCCCAGAGTCAGAGCAGCCTCAGGAAGAAAGAACCAGAATGGGCAGGGTGGGAACAAGAATCAGGCTTTACAGCTCCGGCCAGCTTGAAGCAAGCCTCATTAGCAGCCGCCTAGAACCTTCCTCAGCCCCAGCTGCAATCCTGTGACTGATCCAGAAAACCTCAAATGCAGACTCATCAGATAAGGCAGTCTCATCTCTGTTTCCTATAACACCTACCTACGCTTATTCTGTCTTACGGTTCTTCCTTGGTTCATCCTCTTGAGTGACACCCTTACGAGCTGTCAGTGTTCTGGAAAATGATATTGGTTTGATTTAGATTGTGTCTGTGTCTTTTAGCATAATACGTTGAGTTTATTGAACAAAAGACTTGACTCGCACGGAACTGAGTCTCAATCTGAAGAATAGAACAGATGC
The DNA here is from genome assembly GCA_036184795.1 of Tokudaia tokunoshimensis. Taxonomy (NCBI): domain Eukaryota; kingdom Metazoa; phylum Chordata; class Mammalia; order Rodentia; family Muridae; genus Tokudaia; species Tokudaia tokunoshimensis. The sequence continues at coordinate 12,564,188 of BTHU01000014.1, forward strand.
AAGAATGTTGGGTTCCATACAACCCCTGCTCTTCCGGGTTTGTAAGGTTGGGTGAAGACTGTAGAGAGCCTTGTTGGGGTGCCATGACACCTGGCAGGAACTTGACATCGACCAAGGTGAAGTTCCTCTCCCAGACTTTGAGCGGAAACTCCTGTGTTAGCCATAATCCCCTCCACCTTAGGGTGGGGCACTCAGACAAAGGTGAAGTCCATTGTTCTTCAAGGACCTGCAGTTTCCTGAGAGACACTAGTCACCTGCGGAGCGACCGGTTCTGTGGAGAGTTTCCAGCCTTTGCTATATGTTTGGAGTCCTCCATTAAACCTTGAGACTTTGAACAGCAGCTGTTGTCTTGGTCTCTACTCTTTTTGCCGCCTTCCCATACATCCCTAGCTTCCCTTCCAGGAAACCCGTTCAACGTAACTGCGGGCAGTTGCAGAAGACCATATCCCAGCCTCCTTATAACTTCTAGGAATGTCAGCCTTCATTGATCTTGCTGTCTGTCATTAAACAAAACCACACTCATTTCAGTGGTTCATATATTAAAGACATTGAGGATGCTAGCTGTATTTATGAAGAGAACCTAATTACATTCTTGAAGGAAAATAAACACCCATGTACAAACATGCATAAGGAATTAAAGGGGCAATACAATGTAAGACAGTTTGTACTGGTATATGGTTGTAAACCTAGCACTGTAGAGACTGATGCAAGAGAATTGTGAGTTCAAGGTCAGCCTGGGCTATATATAATGAAACTTTCTCTAAATAATAAATAAATAAAGCAATAATGTAGATCTGTGTTTATTGCTGTGCAAGAGTGCTGTCAGAGTCCAAAAGCAAGCTGCAAGTATGTAGCTGCTGTGGAGCAGGGAGTTCAGGGAGTTCAGACCTGAAACATCATTTAGTATAAACAATCATCTCTCTGAAGATTCACCCAGATGTATCCTCACTTAGAGCTTTGAGTGAAAGACAGTAAGTCTAGAGGTCAAAGAGAAACTCGTGAATTCGAAGCAATTAATTTCCTGAAGGTAAACCCCTAGTCCTTTTGATAAAGGATTCTTCCTTCTCTCTCCAGAATCACCACTGTCATCACCTCCTCCTCTTCCCTTTACTCCTTTTTCTCCTCCTTTCCTAATACCATGACACAGACTGAAATAAGAGAATGGCAAAACTCCACAAAACTTGTAGGTATGTTGGAAACACATCCTTGGTAGAACGTTGGGAGTGAATGCTGACCCTGACCATGCGCTGGACACTTGATCATATAGAAAGGACCCGCAATGGAGTGGCCGTTTCATCAACACTTCCAGAGGGCTCCCTAGAGGCTGCTCAGAGTAAAATGCAGAAGGAGAAGGAGTCTACTCTTCCCATGCCTCTTCCAGGATGCTCTCTGGAAGGGATTGTTCCGCAGCTGGGAAAGGACTGAAGGAAGACTTTGCTATTAGCAGAAAGAGGATGAGGTTTGGCATCAAGGATTTGAAAGTAGAGCTTCATGTCCATGGTTCGTGGATGGTTCGTGCCTTCCTTTCCGCCCAGTCAAATACTTCCTGAGAACCAGCTCCTGGGTAACATCACCGCTTACCTCTGTAGGGAAGGAAGGGCTTTTCTCTGCTAGACTTTATTGACCTGCAAGGACTGACACAGCTCTGTCCCCCACCTCTAACTAACACAGTGTCCACACCTCTTCCTACCACAGTTTCTCTCCAAGAAAGTGATTCTGTAGCAGGAACTGTAAAATGGATCCCATCGTGCTTTGGGGTGTCACTGTCTCCTCCTGTTTATGAAGGAATAATAAAAATGTTTATTATGAATAATAAAATGCTTGCACGAATCATTTCTCAGATTTGTGGCTTAAGCAGGGATTCTCATGGTCTAAATGAAGTATTTTCCATCCACCAAAATAAAGGAAGACATAATCAGTTCTAGTTTGAGTCTCCCTCTCATGTTCTCACTTTTCTAGACGGATACTTTCTTTTTCCTTTTATTTATTTATTTTTCTGAAAGTATAAACACAGTCTGGCAAGGCCAAGTGTTCTGGGACCTTTTTCCTTTTCCTTTCCTTTCTTTCCCATTTTTACATTTCTTCTTTTCTTTTGGAGATGGTCTCTTGCCACGCTGCCCTAGCTAGTCTTGATTTCCTAGTCTCAAAAGCTCTGCCACCTCAGCTTCCCAAGTCGGTACAGGTGTGTGCCACCACACCCAGCCAGTGGTAAATCTTCCCACTCAGGCTGAATCAGGGGTGATGCTGTGGACTACCGGAAACAGGTGGAGGAGCCTCTTTCCTGGGCTTTGCTGGATTCACTGGTGCTGGGAGGAGAAGGTCAACAAGAAAGAGGTGGGCCAGATTCACAGGTGTCCCCAGTCAATAAGGAGAAGGAACTGTGAAGGGCTGGTTTGGCCTCCAGCAGAAGAAATCCAAACCAAGATGGAAGCCAGAACACAGAGTAGGTCACCCAGTGGTGACACATATCCAGACTTCAGGAGAGAAGAAAGTCAAGCATTTCTCTTAGAAGAGAAGAAAAGTTGAGAAGAGAAAGGCCCAGGATGAAAGAAAGTCAGAGAGAGACATAACTTAGAGCCCAGCTGTTCTCTCTTTGTATGGTACGTTCTACACATCTATAAAGCAGGGACCATAGGAGCTAAGAGCATACTGGGGAGGATTAAAATGAAAGGTTATGTGTCGTTTCATATCATGAAGCAGACACTCTATGAGTTAAAGGTACTATTCTATGCTATATAACATAAATGTGATAATGGAGCCATAGTAAATCATATTTATATAGATTAGTGATGAGATATAAAATGGCATGTAGTTGCCGGGCGGTGGTGGTGCACGCCTTTAATCCTAGCACTTGGGAGGCAGAGGCAGGTGGATTTCTGAGTTCGAGGCCAGCCTGGTCTACAGAGCGAGTTCCAGGACAGCCAGGGCTATACAGAGAAACCCTGTCTCGAAAAAAACCAAAAAAAAAAAATGGCATGTAGTTATTCTATTTATACATTATGCATTAATGTCTTATAACATATTGCAAAATATTACTGCTATGTTGGAATTAATATTTATACTTTTGTATAATAATCTTATTCCTATATTATGGCATAACATGTTTTAACATAATATTTTTATTAATTCTTTGAGAATTTCATACATATATATGATGTATTTTTATGAATATGTTCACCCCTACTCTTCCCAAGTCTACTCTCAATCTCTCTAACCCTTTCATATTTCATTTTCTTTATCTTAAAATATATAACCCACCAAATACAATTCATAGATCTCATATACTCATGGGAGTCTGGAGTCATTCACTTGAGCACAGTCTCCTATCAGAAGCCATATCTCTAAAGAAAACTGACTCTCTTTTCCCACCTAAAGCCATCAATAGTCAATAGCTCCTCTAGGGGTAGGAACTCACATGCCTCAACTCTTCCATGGTTTTGTATAGAGAAGAACAGCTACTATGAGTTCATGAGTGAGCGGACTTGTCATATTAAGAGGACAGTGCTATCTGTAATATGGATAGTGGTACATATCTTTAGACTTTCAGCCAAGGGCCATAGATGAGTAAAGGTGCCTATTACAAGCCTGACTATCAGAGATCCTTACTGAATAAGGTAACCCAAACCCAGAAAGACAAATGTCACATCCTCACACTTGTCTGTGAATCCCAGCTCCAAATTCTTCAGATCCCTAAATAAAGTCCTGCTGATTAGGAGCCTTGAGTTCCTTGGGGCAAGTTTGATCTTTGCCATCAGGATGTCTAATTTTTTTCTTCTTGTTATTTCTTCTTTGTCTACTTAACAAACCATGACCAACAGCAACCAACCACCAACCCAACAACAACCCATTTACTGGGACCCTAGAACAGATACCTGTTGAGTTTCAGAACTGGGACAAGCCGCAGAGGTGCATATTTAACATACCAAAGCAAACCTGGGCTCCAGGTTCTCTCTTCCTCCCTCCCTCCTTTCTTCCCTCCCCCCTCCCTCCCCCCTCTCTGTGTTATCCAATAGCTCTCTAATTAGACTTAAGACCTCCTCAACAAGAGAGAAATCACGCCTGGTGCTGGAAGCCTAACCCACTCCAGGACTAGTGACATTATCTTGGAATCTTGGAAGGGACTCCACAGCTAACTCTTTGCTGCTGAACCAGCATAATTCCTAACTATATCCTAAAAATCTATCCTTATACCCATAGAGAAGTATACATTTCAACCCTCATCAAAGAAATGCCCCTTTCCAAAAGATGGAGACCATTACAGAAAATTACAACCCATCAAAATGCAGAGAACAAGTGACCGTGTGATACCCAGACACAAATGATCATATCAACAACACAACTCCTGCACCCAAGGCTTGGGAATCATGGAGGAGGGATCTCGGAAAGAATGCAAGAACTAGAGGATCGACAAGTTTGCTATGAGATTTCATCTCCTAGAAATGTCAGAGAAGCTACATCCACAAAGTTTCAGTATGGCTGCCTAAACACAACTTGAACAAAGATGACAACAACAGATATTCTAACATGGAAGGAAGAAATCTCATGGGGCCTCAACCCTGTATATACAAAGAACTGTAGGCAAGTAAGGAATGGTGATAGTGGGAGAGAAAGTCTTCCCTAGGGAAAAGCCTCCAAACTAGTGAGAGAGAGAGAGAGAGAGAGAGAGAGAGAGAGAGAGAGATTAATTATATATTCTCACATATGATTAAAAATAGAGGCCATGAATTTGAGAGAGAGCATGACAGAGTACGTGGGAAAGAGAAAAGAGATGGCAGAAATTGATACTATTATGAATTAATTAAAAAACGTTAAAATGTTGGCTTTTATTAATATTTTGAATTTCATACAATGTGCTCCTTTCAAATATATACCCCTACCAAACTCCTTCCAGATTCTCCCCCACCTCCCTCTGCACACAAACTCTTATTCTCTCTCTTCTTCTCTAAACCCATCGAATCCAGTTTGTGTTAGTCAACTGCTTCTGGTGTGTGCCCCGCCCTGGAGAGTGTTTAATATACTAAGTGCCACATCACTGAAGAAAACTGACTTTTCCTCACCCAGGAGCCATCGAATGCTAATAACGGGTGAGAGTCCTTACCCACCTTCTCTTACAAGTGGGAATTTTGTCTGGCTTGAATGTGTGCAGGTCTTGTTCAAGCTGTCAGAGTTGCTGTGGATTTATATTGTATCTGCCTTGTTGTGTCTTTAAACCACTGTTTTCTTGAAGTCATTCATCACCTTCAGCTCTTAACAATCCTTTCACCTCTTCTTCCATAGATACCCCTGGGCCTTGAGGGGAGGGGTGTGACACAGATGTCTTTTAAGGATGAGCCCTCTCACATCTTTTATCCTCTGCTTGTTGACCATTCATGAGTCTCTGTTAATTCCCATTACCTTCAAAGCAAAGTGTCTCTGGTAAGGGTTACACCATTCACTGAATTCTCTTTGGACAGTTGTCTCCAGCACCTTCCATTTACCTCCTAACTTCATCTTTCTTAAAAGCTGGATGGTATTCCATTGTGTAAATGTACCACACTTCAATATCCATCCATCAGCTGGTGGACATATAGACTATTTTACAATTCCTGGCTATTCCGACTAGAACAGCAGTGAACACAGTTGGCGAGGTCTCTCTGTGGTAAGATGTAGAATCCTTTGGGTGCATGTCCAAGACTGGTACAGCTGGATCCTGAGGGAGATTTATTTTCAGCTTTTTGAGGAACCTCCACACTGACTTTCACAGTATCTGTACAAGTGTGCACTGCCCTCAGCAATGGATGAGTGCCCCCTTACCCTGCATCTTCTCCAATATTTGCTGTCCCCTGTCTTTTGATCTTTGCAATTCTAATCATGGTAAGATGAAATCTCAAAGTAGTTTAAACTTGTGTTTTCCCAAGGGTTAAGAATGCTGCACATTTTACAAAGTGCTTCTCAGCCATTGTGTTTCATCTCTTGAGAACTCTCGTTTAGTTCTATGCCTCATTTTTCATTAATTGGGTTGTTTTCTTGATGTTTAATCTTTTTTTGTAACATATTCTAGATACTAACCCTCTATCAGTATGCATTTTCCCCCAATCTGTGGGATGCCATTTTCCTTGAATAATGTCCTTTGCTATACAGAGAATTTTTAACTTCATGAGATCCCACTAATTGATTGCTAGTCTTAATGCCTGCAGTGTCTGGGTCCTGTTCAGAAAGTCCTTTCCTGTGCTAAGGCTATCCTCTTCATCATCTTCTACCAGATTCACAATATTCGGTCCAATGTTGCGGCTTTTGATCCATTTGGAGTTGAGTTTTGTGCAAGATGAGAGATGCAGATCTAGTTTTAGTCTACTCCTACCTTCTCTTTTTTTTTTTTTTTTTTTTGTTTTTTTTTCGAGACAGGGTTTCTCTGTATAGCCCTGGCTGTCCTGGAACTCACTCTGTAGACCAGGCTGGCCTCGAACTCAGAAATCCGCCTGCCTCTGCCTCCCAAGTGCTGGGATTAAAGGCGTGAGCCACCACCTCCTGGCACTTCTCTTTCTTAATTTGAGCTGTAACTGGGTGCGCAGATTCAACTTGTAAAAATTCATCGAGGTACCTATTTATTAAGTGTGCCTTGTCCTGATGTATTTAATTGTTCAATAAAACTTTAAACAAGTGTCACTCACACAAGGCATAGCTGTTATCACCTTTATGTTGACATAGATTTACGACTTCAGACTTAGGCTTCCATGTTCTTAAAGCATAGAAAACAGCTCCTGTTTCACATCAGACAGCGTAGGTTAAAGGTTTGAAACTTTTGAAATCTTTTTCAAAGAAAACTCTGTCCTTGCTCTTCATACTTCTTTTCTTTGTGATTTTAGGATTTTTTTTGTGTGGGACAGGCGTGTGTGTGTGTGTGTGTGTGTGTGTGTGTATACATGTGGAAGCCATAAGACAACCTTAGGTGTCATTTTCAGGAACACTGTACACCTCCTCTGGGATAGGTTCTCTGGGTGGCCTGGAGTTCAGCAGTGGGCCCCAGGGATCCTTCTGGCTATAGAGTTCCAAGAGTGCATTATCACATCCAGCTTTTATGTGGGTTTGGAGGGTTGAGCTCAGATTCCCGTTTACAGGGCAAGTCCTTGACATACTGAGGCATTCCCCAGCCTTGTACTTTCTATCAACACAACAGCCTTCTGCACCCAGCTCACTCTGCCCCAATATGGCAAAATGAATGGGCAAGTTTGGCAAATGTAGTGCATTCTATTTTCAATCTTCCCTCTTTGGAAGACAACCTGCCCAGAATTAAAGGCTCTCAAACCTTGTATATGTAGGCTAACCTTATCAAATTCAGATAAGATGTGATGGAGCAAGAATTTGGACCAAGTTCTTACTGATTACACAGACCTTGATGTTTTTAATCTTCGTTAACCTTTCTACTATGTTGCTGACCTAATAAGTAATACTTGAGATAAAAAACAAACAAACAAAAAAAAACAAACAAAGAACTGAGTTGTATGATACAAATAAGACTATATGAGAAAGAAGGAAGGGAGCGGTCTCTAGGAGGCTGAGTTTGGGGTAACTACACAGGTGTCTGTATTCCTACCTGACAGGGTTCAGCTCCAGTTAAGCTCTTTGTGTAAATCCCAGGAACCAGACCAGCTGGAATCGCTGCTCGCCTCTTTCTAGGCCACAGTATCAGATGTATTTGTGGTGAGCAGAGACAAACCCTGTGACATTCATCTGCGCCCCAGAACTTAGCAAGTGTCTCATCAGTGTGGCTCTTGTTTATAATTTGCATCTGTCGGTGTTGAATTCTTCTGGGCCTTAACCCACCAGACACTCCAAGGCATGGCAGGAAGTTTCTTTTCAAGTACTCAAAGTGTGAGATTATGCAAAGGTCACGTCAATCATATTTCACAGGGGAACGTTAACTCTTTTAGTTGAGTATACTTGTAGTCATACAAAGGCATTGGTCTTACATGTTCAGTTATATGGGATTTGACAACTTTATGCATTCATACAATCCCTGAGCATGGCTAGATACCATTCCCATAAGCCCAGAGTCACGTTGTGTAATTTTCGTATCATACATCTAGCTTCCCCCATACAAACTTGGCACAATGGAGATTTACTGATATTACAGCCTTTGCCAGTAATCAAATTTTTTTTCCATTTCCAAGTAGTAATGGCATTTATTGATTTATTCTCCCCTCGATATTAATTTAGGCCATTTACAGTTTGGGGTTATTGTGAATAAAGATGCTATGAGCATTTTTTTATATGAATGTCTCTGTGTGAACATGAATTTTTGTTGTTCTTGGGTAAATATCTAGAATGGGAACTACTGGGTCAGAGGGCAGCTGTATATTTATTGCCCTGAGATGTTGCCAAACAATTCTCCAAAGGGTTGAACTATTTTATATTTCCACCATCAACATTGCTTCTACGGTCCCAAAGGAGAAATCTTCACAAAACCTATGATGATATCTTAGAAAAGAATATTTACCATGATGTCTACGGTGGGAAGGATTTCTGTGGGAATCATCTAAACAGAGTTAAAAGCAGCAAAGGCAAGAGAGCGGATTGGCACTCACTAAACACAGTTTAGGAGGAAGGCAGCCCAAGGGGACCACGTGGGCAGTGGGCCCCATAGCTACAAGTCAAGGCTGTGTTCTTTGGGGAGGACGTTCACTCCACATGCCCAGCCCTCTGTCCATGCTCCAAGAAATCTGGGTAACTTATTGTTTTTGCTCAAGTTGTACTTCATTGAAATTCTTTTTGGAGTGTCCCTTTCAGTCACAAGTTCCCTTTCTTGTCCAGCAGCCAAGACAGAGGAGTTCAGCACAGCCTTTCAATCTCTGCTGTGAATTTAACCTTGGGTTCCTGCTATTAAACTGGTCAACCTGTTCAGCTCGGGTAATCTTGCCTGACTGCTACAAGTTGAGAACAAGTTATTATTTATCTTTTGGCCTCTTCCCATAGAATACTCTTACCCAGGTTTTTTGATTTATTTGTGTGTGGGCTATTGTGTTCCGAGGAGGTCGAGGCCTTTGGCACTGCTGTAAGATTATGTCATCTGAAACAAAACCTTATTCTCTAAGGCCTTTTAAAAAGGTGATCGTGACAGAGGCCAGAAAGAGTGGGGAGTATTTCATTAATCTTAGCTTTCTTCAGTCATAGCTGATTCTGGTGTGTCTTCCAGTTCACTCAATCCTGCTGGGAAAAGGTTTGCTAATGTAGATGCCTAGGGTCCTTACTCCTCTGACCATATAATCTGCTCATTTGTTACACATTCTTAGCTTAACATAAAATAGTCCATGTCTTCTGATGCTGAGAGAAGAAAGCATCCTTGTTGCCTAGCTAGCCATCAAATGCTCATCCCTGAACCACCCCAGAGTCTGTAGGAGACAGATCTGCAGTCATGTTTCCGTCAGACATGTTTCAATTACAAGAGGCAAGTTCCTCAGAAGTGAGATGGCAGAGATGGGGACAAGGCTATCGGGAGGAAGAAAGCAACAGGTGTCTCTCCTAGAGCACATGTACTGGGTTTTCAGTACGCCTGGAACATTCCTGGGTACCATTCACCATCTCTCGTTAGTACAGGGCCCTAGGTGTGCTTGTCCTCAGCTTTCAGATGAGGTCACCGTGCCACGATTACTTCTCTCAACCAAAATCCATGTCCTGCCTGAGTGTCATTTGGCTCTTGTCTGTTTATGAGCATGTATTCATGCGTGTGTGTTTGTGTATGCTTGATATCTTAATTCCTGGATTCTAAAACTCCATAAATCCAAGACAGTTATATCTATGTTGTTCATTACATATAAGTTTTCAACACAATGTTCGAAATGATCTCAGGCCTTGTGCTGACTCCACTAATGTTTCTTTTTAGTCAACAGCCAGTAAATGAATATCTGGCTGAATCTTAGGCTCAATTGTTTACAAAAAAAATCTCAGTTCAGAGATGACCCATGGCCCACCAGAGCCACTGGGCTATAATGAAATCTTTGCTATGGTATCTGGGACAGAGGCAAACTTTTTTTTTATGGCCTGAAATAATTGGAAATGGGGTTTCTGTTGTTGGTTTGCTCCCATATAGAAACTGAGGCTGAAACTAAGCTGAAAAAGGCAGAGTTTGGAGATGAAGAAAATCCACAGCCTAACAATATATTTTGAATCCCCCATACCTATATTTTCTACTATCCTTATGTTTCCGGCTATACAGACTGAGAAATTCCATAACTACTTTTGTCTTTATCACCCAGAGGGAACTTAATGTATTACAATTAAAATATTAATTAAACAGTCCATAATAATGCACTCATAGTTGATAGTGTTCCTGTACTCTTTCTTGAGAACAAGGAAACACTAAAACACAGTGATTTCTTAGGGAATTAACTGTAGGTAACATGAGATTGGCTGCTGGGAAACTAAACTAGAGGAGTTGGAGAAATGGTTCAATGGTCAAAGGCACTAATGCTCTTGGAGAGGACCCAAGTTTGGTCCTAACATCCACATGGTGGTTTACTACCATCTGCAACTCCAGTTCCAAGAGATCTAATGACATTTTAATTTTTTCAACGTGGACTTCAGGCACTCACATGGTAGATGTACAAGCAATCAGAACACTCATAATTAAAACCAAACCCCCTAGACTTCCACATTGGTTACTGGAACTTGCTGCATATCTGTGAGGGTGTGTATATGCTTGGCCCAGAGAGTGGCAATAGTGGGAGGTCTGGTCTTGGTGGAGGAAGTATGTCATTGTGGGTATGGGCTTTAAGACCCTTCTCCTAGCTGCCTGGAAGCAAGTCTTTTAGATGCCTTTGGAAGAAGAGGTGGAATTCTCAGCTCCTCTGCCCCATGTCTGCCTGGACGCTGCCATGCTCCTACCTTTAGAATAACAGACTGAGCCTCTGAACCTGTAAGCCAGCCCCAATTAAATGTTGTCTTTTTATAAGAGTTGCCTTGGTCATGGTGTCTGTTCACAGCTGTAAAACCCTAAGACACAATCTTGTCTGTGATTCACCTGACTCTGTTCTTCAAGTTACAGGAGTAGTCACCTCCTCTCATTCATAGGACAGATAGGGTTACACTACCACAATATCTGTTGTACCTTGTCAGCTAGCAGGTTTTCCAGAATTTTTCCTAAGAGGTCTTTTGGTGTTTTTTTGTTTTGTTTTGTTTGTTGTTGTATTGTTTTGTTTTGTTTTTTGTTTGTTTGTTTAATGTTGAGGATTGGACTTGGGGCTTTGGATGTAGTGGGTCTAATGCAGAATTGTGTTAGCTTGTTTTTCATTATTATACTAAATACCTGAGTCAAGCTGACTTTTAAAAGGCTGATTTAGTTCACAGAGTCTTGGAACATTGTGGCAAATTCAGCATGGCAGCGCTGTGGGCGTGACAGAAAGAGAGTACACAGCCAGTCAGGAAGCTAGAGAGTTGTTCGAGGGATCTGACTCTGTGTTAAATAACTCAGTGTCCCATGATGCAACCTCACTGACCTAAGGGCCTTCCACTAGGTCCCACCTGTTAAGGTCTCCACTCCCCTTGCAACAAAGTCACAGTAAATTCCAAGCCTGATACTCATGAACTTTTTGGGAAAACACCCAAACCATATCCAAACCTCAGGGAATTTAGTGTTCTAGGTGCCATTAATACAGCTCAAATTTCTCCCAACCGTCTGAATTCACCATCTCAGTCTCTGTCAAATGCCACTGGAAATCTATTTCCAGGGGGTGGGGGGAACCCTTTCAAATCTTAGAATAAAATTTCTGTTACCTTGTTCAAAATAATGTGCCTGTCTCTAAGTCACGCCTAAGCAATCACTTGCTTTTCTGATGACCACCCTCACAGAGACAAACCCAAGGAGAAAGTTCTACAGGATAGTCTGAAGGGCAGAAGAATTTCTTACACAGGATAATTTAGTTGGCAGCAATGATTTTTCAGCCAAGATTGGTTTTAGACTTTTATTTAATAGTTTAGAACATTTGCTGTCACTCAACAAAAACAACAAAATGATTTTAGCTTGGGCCTTGACCAGCGTAACCAGCCTTTACTTTCCATTTGCTAAAATGATGACTGTCTCTACGTCCAGGGGCCAACAGTGCTCAACTGGAATAATATGTGCCCAATAGTTGATAAGATCACAAAAAGTGATAATTAATTTAGAAATGTGCATGTAACTGGAACTTGAAAGAATTTAAACATGATATTGGGCTGTGATGATTCTTCTTAGCAACGGTATCTTTTAAAACAGGAAAGAAACTAGATGACAAATATTAACAAATTCCTCTCATACATGAAATCCCATGAGTCATGATTCAAATCTTACACCATGTAGATATGAAGATGGAGGAACACACTCAACAATTTAAATAATTTTTTCCCATAATTTTAATGGTCATTTTTTACATACTCCTGTAAAATTATATTAGTAGAATCAAAGTTTCTATAGCATTCAGCAAAAAATACCTACAAACCTAAATGTTTACCCTAAGCAAGCCACTTTTCTGTCAGTCTCTAGCTATATAAAATGAAATATTAAATAATGGTTAAGAATGTGTCTAACTGTAGACATTGATCATTAAAACATAACTCTTACAGAGAGAGTTCTTGGTCATGGATCAGTGCGTATGACCATATCAACAGAACCTAATCCAGCTTGTCTATCTCAAAGGCATTTGTAGTTGGCCATAGCAGCTTGAAAGAGTCTGACAGGGAGGAAAAAAGAGCCAAGGTATTGATGTTTATTATCCGTTCATTCATTAGTAAGTATGGTAATATACTTAGCATCAGGTCCTACTACAGATCCTGAAAATGTGCTATAACTGAAAGAAATCAGTCTCCCCTTTCACAGAGCATGTTGTTCTAGAAGACACATCATACATACATACATGAAAAAGAATGTCTTGAATTTTATGTAGGAGGTAGAGCAAGACAAGAGACAGGAAGTACTTGAAGTTGTTTTTTCACGGAGGGTGGCTATGGAGAGTGGGTTATCGGAAGAGAAATCTGATAGGGAGAGAAAATAAGGCAATTTCACATTTGGGAGGACAAGTGCAAAGGCCCTGAGGTAGGGGACGTCTGCTTCGAGAGCATGGTGGAAACCTGTGCATCGGGAATTGTACAGGAGCGCGGTCAGAGGACTCGCAGTTCCCACGGTGCTGGACCGGAGGTTTTCTTGGATGGGCGTGGCCTCATACTCTAGTTTGTGGATCTCCTGCTTTTGAAACATCACGGGGGCAATAGGCAACACCTAAGTGTAGCAGCTGTTCGACTTGGGTGCAGGGTCTGAGACTCACCATCTCTGCTTAGAAGCACCAGGTGTTCCCTGGGAAGGAAAATAGAATATCTTTGGTTTTCAGCAAGCTTTATCTTACTTTCAATCAGTCCCTCCAGTCCCCGCCTTTTCTCCTGGTGTACTGCTAACTGCCTGTGATGGACATGTCGAGGTAAATATTCCGCTCCCATTCTGTGCTGGGCTTTTCTCAACGTGATGCACACATAGGCATAGTTAGGAAGAGGACTTCTTAGTTGAGAAAATGCCCCCTCAGAATTGGACTGTAGGAAGGTCTGTAGGGCCTTCCTAATGACTGATGTGGAAAGGCCCAGGCACAGTGGGTAGTGCCATCTCTGGGCAGGTGGTTCTGCAGTTCTGCATGGTGTAAGAAAGCAGACTGAGCATGTCATGAGGAGCAAGCCAGTAAACCACACTCCCCCATGGTCTGTTATCAGCTCCTGCCAAGTCTTCCCTTCGTGGTAAGCTCTAAGGTGAAGTACCCTCCCTCTGTCTGCCTCACCCCTACCCCTGGCCCCCACAAACTGCTCTTGGTCATGGTGTTTTAGCACAGCAGTAGAAACCCTAACTACCACCCACTCAGCCTGCTTCATGGGAAGGTCTGGTATTGCAGAGACTAGAGAAAACTTGTTCTTTCTCATTTTAACTACTACACAAAAACATTAAATTGTATTTATTTGTCAGTGTTCTGAGTCATGCGGGGTGATCAAAACAAGGGGAGGGGTCACTCAAGGATAAGTTAAGGCCTTGCTGGCCCCAGGGAGATCCAGTCTCTCTGGTTTGAATGTCAAACAGCCGTCCAAAAGCATATTAATTGATTGCTAACACAAAAGCTGTTTTTTTGGTAAAACAAGTTTCTCATACCAAAGCCCCCAACCTAATCTGTATGTTTCCTGAAGGAAAACCTCACAGTGCTGCAACATTAGTCCTTATTGTGTGCTGTTTGCACTGCTCAATAATGCAAGATGTTCCATGTTTGCCAGGACCCTCCTGTGACCAAAGTCCTAGAAAGGCTGTGAAGCTCCTTCAGAGAAACAACTCTATAGATAACAAAAAACAATCACTGTTTTATTCTACAACAATTTCTTCAAGGCCAAAGGACTTCTAGAAAACAACTACTCATTCTGACGTCTTCCTTAGACATCAGATCCTACTAGAATCCCACTACATATATTAATGAAGTGTAACATGATGTTTTACTACATGTATATATATCATATAATGTTTAAATTAGGTCAAACATGTTCATCTCCCGAGACCTTAATCGTTTCTTTATGAGAAATCAAAATTCTTTATCCTTGCTTTTTGACATAGAGAGAGTATTGCTGAGATCTGTAGTATACTATTGTTCAAAAAGACACAACAGAAATTTAAATAGTATTACATTTTAATTTATTGTGTATGTATGTGTATCTGTACGGGTGTATTTATGTCAGAGGACTACTTATGATTCTCTCCTTCTACCACATGGGTCCTGAGAATGAAACTCATTGTCAGGCTCCGTAGCAGGTTCTTTTATCCAATGAGCCACCTAACCAATCCATGACAAAGCTCTGTGCTCCTATACAACCAGAATTCTACTCATTATCTAGCTTTTCCCCAGCCTCTGTATCTCCCCAGGCAACTGCCATTCGAATCCTCTCTCAGCTTTATGAGATTGTCTCAGCTTGGATTTCCGTTGCTGTGAAGAGACACAATGACCCAGGCAACTCTTATAAATGACAGCATTTCATTGGGGCTGGCGTACAGCCTCAGAGGTTCAGTCCATTATCATTAGGATGGTTACGCAGGGCAATATGCAGGCAGACATAGTACTGGAGGAGCCAAACCTTCTATTCCTTGACCTACAGGCTCTCAAGGAGGAGACTAGATTCTATACTAGGTAGGGCTTGAGCAAAGGAGACCTCAAAGTCCACCTTCATAGTGACACACTTCCTCCAAAATGCCACACCTCCTAATAGTGCTACTCCCTATGGACCGAGCGTTCAAACCCTATTCAAACCAACACGGAGATCATACAGGACTGAGTGTCACGTGGTAATTGTCTTCTTGTCTTGCATCACTTGAAATCATCTGTGGTTTCGACTATATTGTCACAAATAACAGAATTTCATCTAGTGAATGGCAAGATAGCATTCTATTTTGTATACTTAAGTACCACATGTTTTAGTCACCGACTGGTGAACACTTAGTTGTTTTTGGTTTCCGCATTTGCCACTAGCACAGAAATAAACATGAGAGCACCGTTATCTCTTTAGCCTAGTGACTTGATTTCCTTTGAGATTTCCCCTTCAGTGGGTGGGTGGGTCACACGATAGTTCTACTTTTAATGTTTTGAGAAACCTCCATACAGTTTCCCACGGTGGCCAGTGTATGTTCCCACTTTACTATGTGCACAGGGCTCTGTTTTCTTCAGATCCTCTCCAGCATTTGCTATCCTTAGTCTATTAGATCACGGCCATTCTTGCAGAGGTTTGGATTTGTATTTCTCCGGTGGATGTTTTGTTACATACCTGGTGGCCACTTTTACTTTTTTATTTACTTTTAGTTACACTTCCTTTCTATTGCAATGATTACTTGGTTTGCTGCCATTGAGGTTTCTGACAATTTATATCTTGTGGATATCAGTCTGTGTAGCCTTCCAGCACTTACGGGAACAGCTTAAGTGGGGGGAGGTCTGGTTTGCTTCAGTCTGAGAGGCTCTGGTCGATGGCCTGCAGG
Organism: Tokudaia tokunoshimensis; assembly: GCA_036184795.1. Lineage (NCBI taxonomy): Eukaryota > Metazoa > Chordata > Mammalia > Rodentia > Muridae > Tokudaia > Tokudaia tokunoshimensis. The sequence goes on from BTHU01000014.1 coordinate 12,580,176, forward strand.
CTCCATTGGAGGTGGCACACCAGGGTATGCTAAGTTGCTGGGCTGGCTATGGCAGAAGCTAGAGTCATTTGGAAGGGAGAATCTCAGTTGAGAAAATGCTCCCAGTAGACTGGTCTGTGGCTCATGTTCTTGATTGATGATTGATGTGGGCGGATACAACTCACTGTGGTCGGTAGCATCCCTGGGTTGTTAGAACTGGGTTCTATAAGAAAGGAGGTTGAGCAAGTCAGTAGGGAGCTTGCCTCCATGGCCTCTGTGCCACCTCCTGGCTCCAGGTTCCTGACCTATTTGACTTTCTGCCTTCCGTTCCCTCAATGGACCATGATCCAGGATATGTAAATCAAATGAACACTTCCCTCACCAACCTGCTCTTGGTCATTGCAGATTTTTTTTTTTCAAGACAGGGTTTCATTACGTAACCTTGGCTGTCCTGGAACTCACTCTGGAGATCAGCCTGGCCTCAGGCTCAGAGATCTGCTTGCCTCTGCCTACTGAGTGCTGGGATAAAAGGTGTGTGCCACCACCAGGCTGGTCATGGTGTTTTATCATAGCAAGAGAAATCCAAACTAAGACAGTTACTCACCTAATAGATTCCAGAAAGAAAAGAGGCAGGAAAGCAAGCGAGGAAAGATAAATTTTCAGCACATGCTCCCAGGGACCCATGTCATAAAGTCTACCCTATCTGCCTCGCAGTGATGCTATCAAAATATAAAATCACCCAGGGATTCATCCACCAACTGACTTACAGCCTGCAGGCTTCAGCCACTTCCCAGTGGTTAAAGCCATCAGCTGGGGACCGAACCTTTAACACGCTGGGAGCTTTTTATAAGCAGACCATAAATATTCTGTTCTCATGGGCATCTCATAAAGCAAAACACTTTTAGTTTGTCTTCAAAGGTCTTCTGAGGGAGGGTTTCACTATACATTGTTAGCTGGCCTCAAATTTGGTATGTTCACCAAAGCAGTCTCAAACTTAGTGCAGTCCTTCTGCATCAGTCTCCCAGGGGATTACCAGAGTCTACCACAATGCAGAGAAAAAGGTCACATTGTAGATGGACCTGTGAGGGTAAATGTGACCGAGTCTGATTCCAGGGACCCACATGGTAGGTGGTGAGAAACAAACCTGGCACCTTGTTTTACAGCTTCACACACACATACACACAAACACACATACACACATACACACACACACACACACACACACACACACACCACACACTCACACACACTAAGTCTCTGTTGTCTGGGCAGTTTAAACCCTTGTCCAAAAGTTCAAAATCTCCTCTGAAACTGAAGGCAAACTTGTAGCACTGAGTTCATATAAAAACACACACTCAAGAAAACAATGTATCTGCGGGTCTGAAACTAGAAAGAGGGTCTTGGAGGAAAGGAAGCTATCTGAAGAGAAGTGGAATAGACAGGGTTAGGGAACAGGGGATATGTGCACTGGGAAAGCAGAAGTGGGAGCAAACTGGGGAATGAAAAAAAGGACCAGTTGGAGAGAGGAGGGGGCACACCACAGGGCGATGGGAGAGGGAAATGAAGGAGATCAAAGTATCATGACACCCTGTGTGAAGATGCCACCAAGAAGAATGGTTTAGAACAAACATTCTCCTAAAGGGGCAGAAGATGGCATAAAAAGTAGGGATTAGGAAAAAAAAACACACCTGGCAGGGCAGACATTCAATCCTCTAGTTGGATGTCTAGCATCCCGAGTATGTGTTGTGGTATGACATCAGCTCCAAAGGGCTTGGGCAGCCCCACCCCTATGTCCTTGCTGACTGCAGCCCACACAGCCTGTCTCCTGGGATGGCTCTGCTCACAGCCTATAGCTTTCCTCAACAGATTTCTAACATTCCTGGCATCTCCAGTTTCTTAGAATCTGTTGCATCTACAACTTCTCTTTCATGGTTTCGTGCACCATGCAGAAGATCCCTGCAGGGATCATGACAGCACATGGCATGATCTCCCAGACTTTCCTTTGAAATCTGATTTGCAACCTCTATGATCATGTAATAATTAATAGTAATAACAACTTTCTCCCTCTACTCTTTATCTTCTTCTTCTTCTTTCTTCCTTTCTTTTTAAAAATTCTATGTATGTATTCATGTTTTGCTTCCATGTATGTATGTACACCACATGCATGCCTCATGCCTGCAAAGGCCAGAAGAGGGTATTAGATTCCCTAGAGCCAGTATAGATAGTCGTGAGCTATCATGTGGGTTCAGGCAACCCAAGCTCAGGTCCTCTGCAAGATCAACCAACTGAACCATCTCTCTCTAGAATCCACCATATTTTAAAATTGATGAAAGCAACTATACCATATAATTCATGTATCCGTTTAATTCTTTGATAGTTTCATACATACAAACATACATACATACATACAAAAAATTTTAGTCTTTTTCACCCCTAGGTTCCCTTCTCACCCCCCTTCCATCTCCTGATGAAATTCTTCTTCCCCTCTTTTTCCATGGCTGTGAAATTATAACTTTCTCTTTTCTGGTCAATGCCACACCACATGGGTGATGTCAAGGTCTTCCATTGGCTCAAAGAGTAGCTGGGTCTCTGGGACCATGTCTGCAGTGGCCTTGGCATCTGGATTGCTAATCACAATGAGAAAATCCTGGGGAAATGATTTCCTAGGCAACCCTCTGTGGGCAGTGGACCTCGGCAGCGCTTCCTTCTCAACAGTCTCTCAACTACCCTCAGCCTACAATGGATGCCACCTGTCCAATGTGTGAGCTGCCCTCAGGGCATCTTGCTGTCCAGATACAGGATGTTTGGCTTCAGTTCCATGGTACCTATCTCTACATCAGCCATGCTTACTTCCTTAGAACAAGCTTTCCAAAGACCTTAAAAAAAAAATCAAGTTGCACGTTTTTCAAATCTGTCCATGCTGCTTTTTAATTCTCGACTATTACTATAAACCCGGCTTTAAAAGCAGGTAGCAATTTCCCTGCTACAAATAAATATAGAATGCCTTGAAGTCTCCTTTGCCAGATTAGTTAGTGCCACTGGTTCGTGGGCCTTCACTTCTGCAACGTCCATATTCATGGACTACACTATCCACACGAACTTCTTGGATTCGGGGCTAAAGACCGTTTTGGATCCCCTTAGCCGGGTGTGCCGCCCAGACTTGTTTCGGATACTGAGATTTATTAGCCCAGTTGTAGCCATGGCCAGTCATTTCCATGAGACCACCAAACAAGTCCACGTTCACCTTTCTTTCCCTCTCTCTCTCTCTCTCTTTCTTTCTTTCCTTCTTTTTTTTTTAAGATTGATTTTATGTATATGAGTACACTGTAGCTGTCTTCAGACACACCAAAAGAGGGCATCAGATTCCATTACAGGTGGTTGTGAGCCACCATGTGGTTGCTGGGAATTGAACTCAGGACCTCTGGAGCTAGAGCTGGACTTTAGAGCAATCAGTGCTCTAAACCACTGAGCCATCTCTTAAGTCCATGTCCACCTTTCTTGTCCTCTCTCTCGCAGCCATTAAACAGAGAAAGAAAACACAAAAGGCACTGGCTCACAATAGCCTTCAAAGCCACACCCACAACAACCTACAGCCTCTAACCCAGCCTCTCCTTCCGCAGTCCTCCCACCTTTCAGAAAGCTATTCAGATTTTGGAGCCGTCGGGGAAGAGTCTCAACATCCAGTGGATTGCTTCCAAAGAACAGCGCTTCTGCACATGACCGGAACCAGAAACCAAACCCTCAACGCACAGACCGGGAAGAAGATTCTGGTCCCAACCACAGAACCGCTCAACGCTCCACACGCAGACTATTCTTGATGCAAGTGCCTGACAGGGCTGCAGCCTATCTAGCTATGAAATCTGTGTTGCTGCAATGCCCCCACCCCCACCTAGGGCAGAATAGAAATTCCAGGAAGTAACGTTCCAGAGGCAACCTTCAACCAATCAGTGCAAGGCGGGAGAAGGACATGGACGATGCTGAGGCTTGTCTCTGACTTCTAAAGCCTTCCAGGGAGGCTAAGCCCAGGTCTTACAGTGAAAACCTTCTCACACCATGCCCTGTGTGGGCATCCTTCTCACACCATACCCTGTGTGTGAGAACCTTCTCACATCATGCCCTGTGTGCACATCCTTCTCACACCATACTCTACCATGTGTGCGCACCCTTCTCTTTTTCATTCCTGCTTGCACTTGTCCAATGTTTCCTGGGATCCTTACCTATCCTAAGACAGCTTATCATTATAACTTAATAAGTATAACCTTCTAAGGTCACTAGGTAAGGAGTTGAATGAAGGAATGAAGGCTTCTGAGGAAAGACGTTCTTTAGAAAGGTAAATTCTCTGTGCTGATATTCTATCTTGCCACTAGTCCAGAAACCACCAGCCCACCAGCATGATGGAACACTCTGAGGCTGAATGAAAATAGCTCTTTCCTCTTTGATGTGGTTTATGTTAGGCACCGGACATGTGTCACTGCTATGAGAGAGTCTGACTAACACAAGTGTCAGGAGGTCCTGGGTGGAGTGCCTGTAACGTGGTCACTTCTCCACACACCTGGCTTTGCTGTAACACGTAGCAGTCCCCGTTTTAGCTTGCTATCTGTATCTACAGACATGGTTTTCATTTTATTCTCTTTGTAAGTAGAATTACTGAGAAATTAAGATTATGTGGCTTCACAAAAATTACCCAGCGTGCAACGTCTGGGACTGGGACTTTAGGACTCAAAATCAGTGTAGCGTAGCACAAGCCCAGGGGCCACGTGTTGGAAAGCCAGTCATTGTTAGTAATGTCTTGGGTAAAAAGAGATGGCTTCAGAGTAAAAGGTGAGGATGAGAGAATTTTCTCATCTCAGAAGAATTTCCACAACTGTTGTCTAACACTGTTTCTAGAAGTCCCATATTTTATGCACATTCTATTTCATTAAATAATATTTATGTATGTATGCATTATTTATTCATTCATTCATCCATTCACTCATTCATTCATTTATTTATGGAAAGCTACTTCCATGGTTAAGAGCATTTGCTGCTCTTGCAGAGGAACCCGGTCTACAACATCCACCTGGCCGCTCTCAAGAGACTGTAACTCTAGTTCAGGGTTTTGATGCCCTCCTCTGGCCACTACTGGTACTGCACACATATGCGTATATAAATATATGCAGGGGAAACACTCATACACATCAATAAAAATACATCTTTTAAAAGATTAAAAAATGGGGTACAGAGCTCCACAAAGAGTTCTCACCTGAAGAATATCTAATGGCTGAGAAGCACCTAAAGAGATGTTCATCATCCTTAGTCATTAGGGAAATGCAAATCAAAACAACCCTGAGATTCCATCTCACACCAGTCAGGATGGCTAAGATCAAAAACACAGGAGACAGCAGTTGTTGGCGAGGATGTGGAGAAAGAGGAACACTCCTCCACTGCTGGTGGAATTGCAGGCTGGTACAACCACTCTGGAAAGCAGTCTGGCGGCTCCTCAGAAAACTGGGCATGACACTTCCGGAGGATCCGGCTATACCACTCCTGGGCATATACCCAGAGACTTTACCTGCATGCAATAAGGACACATGCTCCACTATATTCATAGCAGCCTTATTTATAATAGCCAGAAGCTGGAAAGAACCCAGATGTCCCTCAACGGAGGAATGGATTCAGAAGATGTGGTATATTTACACAATGGAATACTACTCTGCAATTAAAAACAATGAATTCACGAAATTCCTAGGCAAATGGTCAGAACTTGAAAATATCATCCTTAGTGAGGTAACCCAATCACAAAAGATCACACATGGTATGAAGTCACTGATAAGGGGATATTGACCCAGAATCTCAGAATACCCTAGACACAATCAGCATATCAATAGATTTCTAAAAAGATGGAAGGAGAGACCCCTGGTCCTGGAAAGACTGGATGTAGGGGAACGCCAGGACAGAGTAATGAGAGGGGGTTGAACGGAGAAAAGAGGGAGGGAAGGGGGCTTATGGGACTTTCGGGGAGGGAGGAAACGGGAAAGGGGAAGTGATTTGGAATGTAAATTAAAAAAATAAAATAAAATTAAATTAAAAAAAAAAAAAAAAAAAAAAAAAAAAAAGATTTCGATTTATTGTTGCTCTGTGGCTGTGAGTCTTCATGTGTGTGTAGGTAAGTAGAATGAGCCATGGCAAGTGTGTGCAAGTTAGAGGACATCTTCCAGGGGTCAGTTCTCTCTCCTGGTTAAGACAGGTTTCTTGTTCCTTTGCTCAGCATGTTCCAGACTAGCTCGTCCATAAACTTCCAGAAGATTTTCTTGTTTCCTCCTTCCACCCCAGTGTAGGAGTCCAGGGAATACAGAAGCGTACTACCATATCTAGCTTTTAATGTGGGTTCCAGGAATTGAACCCAGGTCATTAAGCTTGGCCACAAGAGTTTTTGCTGCTGGGTCCTTTTTGTCAACCCTGGTTTACAAACTTAAGATTTTTTTCCACTGTGTACATTGATTGTATGTGGTACTGTGTGACATGGGGACATTTCTCTTTGTTCTTCCAAGTTTTGTTTCTCCTTTCAAATAACATATGCTATGAACAATTTCATTTCTTCTTCAGTGTCTCGATGTTTTCCTTGTAGAGGAACTTCATTCTTTTGATAGGCTTATTCCACACCAAAATACACATTTTGAGGCAATTGTGAATGAGATACCTAACCCCCCTTTCTCGATCAACATGCCTGTTACTGGTATATAGGAAAGCTACTGGTCTTGTATGTTAGTTCTGTTTATTGCATGCGTATCAGATCTCAGAGTTTCTGCTGCAGTCCTTAGACTGTCTTAATGTCTAGATCTAGAATCTTATCGTTTACAAATAAGGGCAATCTTTCCTATTGAGTCCATGGTATCCCCTTCTCTAGCCTTCTCTTCAAGATCCTAAGAGTTGTACTGAGTAAGAGTGGAAAATGGACATTCTTGGCTTGCTCTTGGTTTTAGTGAAAGTGGTCTCAGCTTCTCTCCATTTAAAACATGACTGGCTACAGGTTACCAGATGTAGCCTTTAATTTGCTACAATACATTACTTCTGCTCCCACTCTCCTCTTCTGGCTCTTATCACAAAAAGATGTTGGAATTTGTCAAAACTGTTTACTGTAACTGGAAGATGTCTACCCCCGGTTCATTTCTGAAATGTAGTGCATTTATTTTTGGTATATGTTGAACCATCCCTGCATCCTTGGAATGAAATCAACTTGATTACGGTAAACAATCTTTTTGATATGTCTGTGAGCTCAGTTTGTAAGCATCTTATTGGGCATTTTTTTCAATCTGTGTCCATCAGTTTACTAGGTCAGAATGTTGCAATCCTCACACAGAGATCCTTGTAAAATTTCTAAGAATAAAGATCAGGTGAAACACATTTTTCCAAGTAAATAATGTCTGGTATGTACAGTAATAAGTACTTAGTTTTATTCATCAATTATACATTAGTTACCCTACCTCACACTAGACACCGGACTAGATGCTGAGAAAACAATAGTGGGCCACAAATATTCGCTGACACAGCGTTGAGTCAGCTTGGGAATATGACACATGTGCCACATTCTCAGACTGACTTTAATTATATGGAGCCACCAAGTAATTATGGCCTTCTGATTTTGCAAATCAAAATGAACTTGATGCTCAGCAGATAACATTGACATGAAATGAACACCCTCAGTACAAGGGCAACTGTGAGGGTTTAGTAAACTAACAGCTGCCAACTGTTGGTATTCATGTAACTGTTTACCCGTGGCTAGGTCTGGGTCTCTGCATTCCAGGGAAACAGAACTGAATTTGTACTTATGTACATGCAGAACGGAAAGCAATGTGTGGCATCCTTTGAATTAATGTTTTGCATGTAATATTTTGATCATAGTCTGTCCCCTTCCCAACTCTTTCCACATCTTACCCCTTCCCCATGCACCCAACTTCATGTCATTTCTCCATTCCTTCTCCCCTAGAAAACCAAATGAGAATCAAAACAACAACAACAACCACCCTGACTTTATAAAAAAAAATCAGTAAGACAAAAATCCATAAACAAGAAAAAACATTTTGTATTGCTCAACCACTCCTGGGTATGAGGCCTGCCTTGGAGTGTGGTTGATATTTCTATAGACACTCTATTGGAAAAAACTGATTTTTTTCCCTTTCCCAATAGGTGTCAATTACATGGCTTCTTGGCTAGGGCTGGACTTGTCAGTGCTGGATTATCTGGCTTGAACCTGTGACTGTTGTGTCATAGTCTTGTATGGGTTCTTGTAACACACTCTCTGTGATTTCACATGTGTATCAGTCCTGTTATGTCTGGAAGATGCTAGCTTTGGGGAGGGGTATCATCCATTACCTGTGGCTCTTAAGATCTTTCTCCCTCCTCTTCTGCATAGATCCCTAAGCCTTAAGGGGAAGACTTTAATAAAGATGTCCTATTTAGGGCCAAGTGTTTCAAAGTCTCTTACTCTCTACACATTTTCCAGTTGTGTATTTCTTTGTTAATTACCATATAGTGCAAGAAGAACAAGAGTCTCTGATGAAGGGGAAAAGAAGAAGAAGAAGGAAGAGGGGGAGGAGGAGGAGTGGAGGAGAGGGAGAAGGAAGGAGCAGGGGAAGGGGGAGGGAGGAGGAAGAGGAAGAGAAATGGGAGGAGAAGGAGGAGGAGAGGGAGAGGGGAAAGAGAGAAGGAGCAGAGAGGGGAGGGAGAAGGAGAAAGAGGAGAAAGAGAAGGAAGAGGAGAAAGAGGAGGAAGAGGATGAGGAGGATGTGAAGACTGGGAGAAAGGAAACCTTATACACAGATGTTGAGATACAAGTGTACAAGTGAGTATAGCTTCTGAGGAAATAAGTGTGGGAACGCTCAGAAATTAAACTAGAATTACTGTAAGATCTAAGTGTACCATTCATTACTGGGCACTTACGGAAAAATAATACATGTTGGTTTACTGTGGAGATAACTGTGCACCCATGTCAATCACGACACTGTTCTCAGTAGCCAAACTACGGGGTCAGCCCAGGTACTCATTGATGAACAAATGGCAGATGTGATAAGTAGGCACCATAGAGTACTATTATGCTACGAAGAAGGATAAAACCATATCATTTTTACAAAAAAGAAAGGAACTGAAGGCCAAAATTTCATGTGAAATAGAACCATCCTCACAAAAGACAAGTATCTCCTGTTTTCTGTCGTGTGTGAGGTTTAGGGTGTTGGAACTGTAAAGCAAAATGAGGTCTGCTGGGTATGGAAGGGGAAAGGGAAAAAAGGAAGAAAGAGGGCAAAGTGGGGCTGAATAGGATTATATATATACATAGTGATATCTAGAGATAACAGGGATACTACACCCGTGGAGTCTCAACAATGTGGTTGAGGAAACAAGACCTTCTTATTAACCATACCAGTCAATATTCTAACATGGACAAGAATAATTCCACAAGGTCCTATCTCTGGATGAAGAATGACAGGCAATCACTGGCTGCTGGCAGAGGGAGAATCAGTTCTCTCCAGGACTGAACCCCAAGAGGTTATCCAATCCAAGTGGTCAGTTTTAAATACATGTAGATATGTGTACACTAAATGGGCTCAGTCAGTTGTATAAACACACACACACAACAACAACAACAACAATGAAGTACTGGTGAATTTGAGAGAGAGTGAGGAAAGAATAGAAAAGATACAAATAAAGAGAAAAGGGCCAAGTAACATACAAAGGAAGACCTATCCGAATCACATCAGACTTCTCACCAGAGACTATGAAAGCCAGAAGATCCTGGGCAGATCTCATGCAGACACTAAGACAGCACAAATGCCAGCCTAGACTACTATACCCAGCAAAACTCTCAATCACCATAGATGCAGAGACCAAGATATTCCATGATAAAACCAAATTTTCACAATATCTTTCCACAAATCCAGCCCTGCAATGGAAAATAGGTGGAAACCTCCAATACAGGGAGAGAAACAACACCCTGGAAAAAATGAGATAATAACCTTCTTGAATCAAACCCAAAAGTAGATAACCACTCAAACATAAAGATAGTGTCAAGAATGGCAGATGGCAATAATCACTATGCCTTAATCTCTCTTAATATCAATGGTCTCAATTCCCCAATTAAAAGACATAGACTAGCAGACTGGATACGTAAACAGGACCCAGCATTTTGCGGCATGCAGGAAACACACCTCAGTGTCAAAGACAAACACTACCTCAGAGTAAAAGGCTGGAAAACAATTTTACAAGCAAATGGCCCCAAGAAACGAGGTGGAGTAGCCATCCTAATATCAGATAAAATTGATTTTCAACCTAAAGTCATCAAAAAAGACACAGAAGGACACTACATACTGATCAAGGGAAAAATCCACCATCAAGAACTCTCAATTCTGAATATCTATGCTCCAAATGCAAGGGCACCCTCATTCGTAAAAGAAACTTTACTAAAACTCAAAGCACACATCGCACCGCACACAATAATAGTGGGTGACTTCAACACCCCGCTCTCTGAAATGGATCGTTCAGGAAAGCAGAAACTAAACAGGGACACAGTGAATCTAATTGAAGCCTTGGACCAACTGGAACTAACAGATATATATAGAACATTTCATCCTAGAGCTAAAGAATACACCTTCTTCTCAGCTCCTCATGGTACCTTCTCCAAAATTGACCATATAATTGGTCACAAATCAGACCTCAACAGATATAAGAAGATAGAAATAATCTCATGCCTCCTATCAGATCACTATGGAATAAGGGTGGTCTTCAATGGCAACAAAAACAAAAGAAAACCCACGTACACATGGAGGCTGAACAATGCTCTACTCAATGATAACTTGGTCAAGGTGGAAATAAAGAAAGAAATCAAAGACTTTTTGAAAGTTAATGAAAATGAAGGCACAACATACCCTAATTTATGGGACACAATGAAAGCAGTGCTAAGAGGAAAATTCATAGCCCTGAGTGCCGCCAAAAAGAAACGGGAGACAGCATACACTAACAGCTTAATGGCACACCTGAAAGCCCTGGAACAAAAAGAAGCAAATACACCAAAGAGGAGTAGAAGGCAGGAAATCATCAAACTCAGGGCTGAAATCAATCAAGTAGAAACAAATAAAACCATACAAAGAATCAACAAAACGAGGAGTTGGTTCTTTGAGAAAATCAACAAGATAGATAAGCCCTTAGCCAGACTAACCAGAGGGCACAGAGATAGTATCCAAATTAATAAAATCAGAAACGAAAAGGGAGAGTTAACAACAGAAACTGAGGAAATTCAAAAAATCATCAGATCCTACTACAAAAACCTGTATTCAACACAACTAGAAAATCTTGAGGAAATGGACAATTTCCTTGACAGATACCAAGTACCAAAATTAAATCAGGATCAAATAGACCATCTAAACCGTCCTATAAGCCCTGAAGAAATAGAAGTTGTCATTGGAAGTCTTCCAACCAAAAAAAGCACAGGTCCAGATGGTTTTAGTGCAGAATTCTATCAGACCTTCAAAGAAGACCTAACACCAATACTCTTCAAACTGTTCCACAAAATAGAAACAGAAGGAACACTACCCAACTTGTTCTATGAAGCCACAATTACACTAATACCAAAAGCACACAAAGATCCAACAAAGAAAGAGAATCTCAGGCCAATCTCTCTTATGAATATCGATGCAAAAATACTCAATAAAATTCTTGCCAACTGAATCCAAGAACACATCAAAACGATCATCCACCACGATCAAGTAGGCTTCATCCCAGGGATGCAGGGATGGTTCAATATAAGGAAATCCATCAATGTAATCCACTACATAAACAATCTCAAAGAAAAAAACCACATGGTCATCTCATTAGATGCTGAGAAAGCATTTGACAAAATTCAGCATCCTTTCATGCTAAAGGTCTTGGAAAGATCAGGAATTCAAGGCCCATATCTAAACATAGTAAAAGCAATTTACAGCAAACCGGTAGCCAGCATCAATCTAAATGGAGAGAAACTTGAAGCAATCCCACTAAAATCAGGGACTAGACAAGGCTGCCCTCTCTCTCCATATCTTTTCAATATAGTACTTGAAGTTCTAGCTAGAGCAATTAGACAACAAAAAGAGGTCAAAGGGATACAAATTGGAAAGGAAGAAGTCAAACTATCACTATTTGCAGACGATATGATAGTATACTTAAGCGACCCAAAGAACTCCACCAGAGAACTCCTACAGCTGATAAACGACTTCAGCAAAGTGGCCGGATATAAAATCAACTCAAGCAAGTCAGAAGCCTTCCTATACTCAAAGGATAAGCAGGCTGAGAAAGAAGTAAGAGAAATAATACCCTTCACAATAGCCACAAACCATATTAAGTATCTTGGCGTGACTCTAACCAAACAAGTGAAAGATCTGTATGACAAGAACTTCAAGTCTCTGAAGAGAGAAATTGAAGAAGACCTCAGAAGATGGAAAAATCTGCCATGCTCATGGATTGGCAGGATTAATATAGTAAAAATGAGCATCTTACCAAAAGTAATACACAGATTCAATGCAATCCCCATCAAAATCCCAACTCAATTCTTCATAGAGTTAGAAAGAGCAATTCAAAAATTCATCTGGAATAACAGAAAACCCAGAATAGCTAAAACTATTCTCAAGAGTAAAAGAACCTCTGGGGGAATCAGTATCCTGGACCTCAAGCTGTACTACAGAGCAATAGTGTTAAAAACTGCATGGTATTGGTACAGTGACAGACATGTAGATCAATGGAACAGAATTGAAGACCCAGAAATGAATCCACACTCCTATGGTCACTTGATCTTTGACAAAGGAGCTAAAACCATCCAGTGGAAAAAAGATAGCCTTTTCAACAAATGGTGCTGGCTCAGCTGGAGGTCAACATGCAGAAGAATGCAAATTGACCCATTCTTATCTCCTTGCACTAAGCTCAATTCTAAGTGAATCAAAGATCTCCACATAAAACCAGACACACTGAAACTAATAGAAGGGAAACTAGGGAAGAACCTTGAACATATGGGCACAGGGGAGAATTTCCTGAACAGAACTCCAATAGCTTATGCTGTAAGATCAAGAATAGACAAATGGGACCTCATTAAATTACAAAGTTTTTGCAAGGCAAAAGACACTGTCAAAAAGACAAAGCGGCAACCAACTAACTGGGAAATGATCTTTACCAACCTTACATCCGACAGAGGGCTAATATCCAATATATACAAAGAACTCAAGAAGTTAAACTCCAGAGAGGCAAGTAACCCTTTTAAAAAATGGGGTACAGAGCTAAGCAAAGTGTTCTCACCTGAAGAATATCTAATGGCTGAGAAGCACCTAAAGAGATGTTCATCATCCTTAGTCATTAGGGAAATGCAAATCAAAACAACCCTGAGATTCCATCTCACACCAGTCAGGATGGCTAAGATCAAAAACACAGAAGACAGCAGTTGTTGGCGAGGATGTGGAGAAAGAGGAACACTCCTCCACTGCTGGTGGAATTGCAAGCTGGTACAACCACTCTGGAAAGCAGTCTGGCGGTTCCTCAGAAAACTGGGCATGACACTCCCGGAGGATCCGGCTATACCACTCCTGGGCATATACCCAGAGGCTTTACCTGCATGCAATAAGGACACATGCTCCACTATGTTCATAGCAGCCTTATTTATAATAGCCAGAAGCTGGAAAGAACCCAGATGTCCCTCAACGGAGGAATGGATTCAGAAGATGTGGTATATCTACACAATGGAATACTACTCTGCAATTAAAAACAATGAATTCACGAAATTCCTAGGCAAATGGTCAGATCTTGAAAATATCATCCTTAGTGAGGTAACCCAATCACAAAAGAACACACATGGTATGCAGTCACTGATAAGGGGATATTGGCCCAGAATCTCGGAATACCCTAGACACAATCTGCATATCAATAGATTTCTAAGAAGATGGAAGGAGAGACCCCTGGTCCTGGAAAGACTGGATGTAGGGGAACGCCAGGACAGAGTAACGAGAGGGGGTTGAATGGAGAAAAGAGGGAGGGAAGGGGGCTTATGGGACTTTCGGGGAGGGAGGAAACGGGAAAGGGGAAATGATTTGGAATGTAAATTAAAAAAAAATAAAATAAAATAAATAATTAAAAAAAAAATAAAATGAACATACCAAATTGAAAAAAAAAAAAGAAAAGATGCAAATAAAACTCTCATGCGTGAAATTCTTAAAACGATATTAATAAAAATTATAATAATTCTTAGCACATAGTGGGTCTTCGGTTGCCATCAATGGCCTGAATGGATATGACTACTCAATTTTTTCAGAGGAAACAAACACTCAAAGATGTCGATCAGCTGCCCTGGTTTCTCAATGCATAGTGATTCTAGAACTATAGAAATCTCTGTGTTGTGGTTCTAGAAATGTCCACGCATGTAACCTAGAATGATCCTAACTTTCCCAAGATTTAATTCTCAGAGTGGGAAATGGAAATAGTCTTATCTTCCTCGTGAGGCTGTAGGGTTTAAACGAGATGATGTGTACAAACTGCTCATAGTGCATGTTGGGAATGTGGTGTCTGATACACTGAACCCCCAGCCTGCAAGGGTACAATGTGACGACTACAGAGTCTGGGTCCATTCATTGAGAGGAGACTGTGAAGTCTCAAAGCCAAGATTTAAAAGGAAGCTGAAATTCCTTCTTTGCAAGGAAGTCAAGAATGTGCTGGAACTTATGCTAGGAAAGTACTATATGGGTCTTATGCAGATTTTGGAACTCTCTCTTGGTTTTTCAAGAAACAAACAGTAAATCTGTGTCAAAATGGATTTCGTATTTGTACTTTATGAGGCCAAAGAGAATCTGGATCTGGGAGGAGGTATAGGTAAGCAGGTGATTACTATGTTTCAATTACATTTTTTTTAATGAATTAGATACAGTTTCCCTCCTTTTGAGATGATGTCTCAACATGGCTGAGTGACTCCCAAATGTTACACAGTGAAACAGTACTACTTGAGCTCCAAAGGCACTTCAATCTGCCTTATACCTCAGGAGGGAAGGTCTGAAAGACGCTTCTTGAAGAAAGACAGAACAACCCTGTGGCGGAGATTCATTCGGAGACAAACCCAGAAAGACCCCGTGTGTCCTCCTCCGGGCTTTCTCGGGGTGGATTCTGAGCCTGCGAAACGTTGGATTTCCCAGAAGTTTCTTGCATTACCCAGTCCAGCCAGTATGCAGAAAGGAAGGCAAGAGGGTCAAATGAAGGAAAGTTTGTGGTCTAGCAGCCAGGGAGCATCTCCATATTGAATTAACTTCAAACAGACCAAACAGGACAGAGATTTTCTTTGTCTTGTCGACAAGTGCCGGACTTAGCCAGGAACTGAAGCAGGTCTTAGGAGGAGATGGAAGGTGGAGGGCGGGAGGAGGAGGCAGGACAGAGAGACCGGAAAAAAAGAAGTCCCTTTATCCCTGGGTCTGGTGGGAGACTTCAGTCAACGGAATATTAAGGATTCCAGAACAATTAGCAGCATTTTCTATGAAGCTTGCCCATACCTTACTTGACTTCCTTACAAAGAGGAAACTTTTCGCTTCCCTTTAAAATTTGCCTTTGAGACTTAATAGCTATGAAGAAGGGACCAACACTCAGGGGTAGAGGCAGGCAGATCTCCATGACTTCAAGGCCAGCCTGGTCTACAGAGTGAGTTCCAGTACAGCCAGGGCTACACAGAGAGACCTCAAAAACAAACAGCCAAACCAAACCAAATCAAAACACATTTTTATAAACTCCAGATCTGCCTCATACTGGTTTACCTACAAACTCTTTTCTGCCAGATAATAAAGCCAAGGATCCACCTTCCCCTGAGCAGAATCCCTAAAGGGGAAGGGAACTCTTAGCCCAGCGGTGGTGGCGCAGCACGCCTTTAATCCTAGCACTTGGGAGGCAGAGGCAGGAGGATTTCTTAGTTCGAGGCCAGCCTGGTCTACAGAGCGAGTTCCAGGACAGCCAGGGCTACACAGAGAATCCCTGTCTCGGAAAAAAAAAAACCAAAAAACAACAACAAAAAAAACCAAAACCAAAAACAAAAAAAAACCAAAACAAGGGAACTCTTCAGATTGCCAGGGTAGCCTGGAGCCACGCCTCTCCTCCACCAGTTAGAGAACTGCTGTATTCCCCGCCTTCAGGTCATCTCTACAGAAATGAACAGGATATTCCAATGAATCAGATGTCTTCTCCTAGCACCCCCATGTAATGTGGACTTCACTGCTGTCTCTCTGGACCACCCACTTGGGAAGTAATCAGCCTGAAATGTCCCTACAAGAGCTTTAACCCGTGCTCAGTGGTCTGTATGGATCTTATTTCTGTCAGTAGTTGTACAAGCAATAGGATCCTCATCATTCCGCAGCCTCCAGAAGCAAGCTCGTCTCTAACTGACTTCCAGACAGGACTTATCAGGGGGTTTCAGAACAAGGGAGAAGCCTGAGGGCGTCTTTCTGAAGATTAAGAGCCCATTTGGCCTGTGTACAACTTGAAGTATGCTTTTCCAATGTAATCAAATAATTCACCATTGAGGCAGTTTGGGGAGATAGCTGTCGTTTCTAGTAATCTTTATGTCTTCAGAACCCACTGCCAATCAGTTTCAGCTCAAAGGGGACACTCTAACACCATCCTTGACATAACTAATCCTTCCTTTGAGTTATAGGCACCCTCTGATAACTTGTTTTCCATTAAAAAAATATTTCAAACTCATTACACTTATACTGTTAAGATGTAGAAGATGCAAACAGGAGGAAAGGCGTGAAGAATATACCCTGAGCTCCCAGAGAGAACTCTCTGTTTAGTTCTCCCAGTATCCTGTCAGGCCTGCTTTCCCATTTAGAGCACTGTCATAAGCATTTCTCGTATCTGTCTGCATGTCTAGCTTTATCTTAACCTCTGTCCATTTTAAGGGTGAACATCTGTCCACAGTATTTCTAGTAACAGCGTTCGGACCTGCCCTATTCTGAGTATTTACACCAATTCTCTCAATCTTTATAGCCTAGGAGATTGATTTAATTACTATAATTCAAACGTCACTGATAAGGACCCAGAGCAAAATATTTAAGTGGTTTCCCACAATCCATGAGCCCACAGCTAGTAATGTCCTAGCTGGAAATAGTTCTTCAACTAGGCTGCCTCTAGACTTAACCATTGCACTTAGGAGTCTTAAATTGAACTAGGACTGGTAGCCAAAGGCGAGCCAGTTACAATGTACCTTGTACCCAGTTACACGAGAGGCTGAAGCAGGAGGATCAGACACTGAGGCCAGCCTAGGCTCCAGTCAACTGAAGGTCAGCCTGAGCAAGTTAATGGGATCTTGTCTCAAGATACAGGTTCAGAAGAGGCCTGAGGCTGATGCTAATAGACGGAGTGCTTGCCTTAAGAGTATACTAAGACGTGGAATTTCAAATCCACCATGCAACAACCAGCAAACCCTCCAGATACCTCATCCTTTAGTGCTGCAAGTATCAAGCAATGTGCAAACCTAGTCTGAGGCTACACAGCAGACCTGGCTCCTACCTCCTCACTAGTACCACACTGCCTTGCTATTATTATTCAGGGCTGTCTTTATCCTCCTCCTTTCTCCACATTACATTCCTGGTAGGAGGGAGGATGCTTTAGAGAGCCACGCTTGTGCCCCTCCTTTAGGTTATCAGCTATGAAACAATGGATCCCAAGAAATGAAGTGTTCCCAGGAGTCTCATACCTAGAGAAGGGAAAGACTGAAGATTTGGTACCAGGGGAGGAACTTGTTTCCCAGGAAAAGATCTCACACGGTTCTGACAATTTGTCAGATTATTTTGTAGGACAAGTTGGAGCTAAAACAGTGATGGACTGATGACCCACCGTAACCAAGAGTGTTTAGCTGTGCATGTCTCTTGCCTTCTGTTTAAACCTGAACCTCATTATCAGCAACTCAAAGATGGACTTTGGAGTTACTGGACCTTGGCGGTTTTCCTCTTCCCAATGGTACTACATTAAATAAGTTTCCTCTCTCTGTCTCACTCGTGCCTCTTTAACTACCATATCGAGAATGTGTGACTGAACGTCATTTGTGAGTGCTCCCAGGACACAGGCTTGTAGCCTATAAACCCTGGCAACATTTGTTAGGACTCAGGCTGTCCAAATATCCAGAAACCAACTCAAGCTGGACTATAAGACTTCCGGTGATTAGAAAAATGTCAACTTTCCTCGGAAACTTGTGAAACTGGTTTCCATCTGCCAAAAGGAGTCATTTCCCTTCCCTCTGGCAGAAGGGACTCAGGACTCGCTACTGATATGTCCCTGGGGCTGCCTATCAAAGCCCATGCTAGGCTCGCTCAGTCCTTATTTGTAAGTACTTGTTATACACTTTGAAGTCCACACTCGCTTTCCTGGACATCCCTCTTCCCAGAACACCTGTTTGTTCTCTTCATAGTCAGAGGGTGTTGGGACCTATTTCACCACTTCTAAATCACAGGAAAAAAAAAGAGAGAGAAAGTCTGCCTGCTAGGCAGAGTCAAGGCAGGTTGGGGCCAGTTGGCAGATTTCCCAGCCTGCTGGGGCATAGACTGGTAAGAGGAAGTGCACCTGGGGCTCAAGGCTAGGGGCTGAAGATTCCATTGACCTTGGTGGAAAGGACAGAGGCTTTTGGGATGGGAAGGAATGGCTTGTGTACATTTTATCAAATGTACACATTTGATATCATTATATGTACACATATCATTTTGCCACAGTATTGACTGGACAGCCTCCTGATTTCTAACCTTGGTCTGTGAGTCTTCTTTTCCATCTTTCCTATAATCGTCCTTACTGCGCCTTCGGAGGACTGCTTGACTTAGTACAGGAGGAAACCCCCTCCTGCTGTGCTCTGCCCTTGCCCTGGCCATGTCCACCTTGCTGGTCATGTTCTGCCTACTTCTTTTTCTCTCTGCTCTGGACTCTTCTAGATAGTTCTGGATCTTTTCTCTCTTACTTACCCACAATAAGAACCTTCCCTCTAGGACATAACAGACATGGAAGAAATCCAAAGAATCATCAAATCATACTTTAAAAGCCTGACCTCCACAGAACTTGAAAATCCAAAACAAATGGATGATTTTCTTCATAGATACCACTTGCCAAATTGAAATCAAGATTAGATAAACAACTTATATAGACTTAAAATCCCTAAGGAAATGGAAGCAGTCATTAAAAGTCTCCCAACCAAAGAAAGCATGGGGCCAGATGGTTTTAGCTCAGAATTCTATCAGACTTTCAAAGAAAAGCAAAATAGAAACAGAAGGAACGTTGCCAAATTCATTTTATGAGGCCACAGTCACCCTTATACTCAAACCACACAAAGATTACACAAAGAAAGAGAATTACACATCAATTTGTCTTGTGAACATAGATGCAAAAATGTTCAACAAAACCAAATTCAAGAATACATAAAAGAGATTTTCCACCATGATCACCAGGCTTCACCCTAGAGATTCAGGGATGGTTCAACACATGAAAATCAGCCAATGTAATTGACCACATAAACAAACAGAAAGGAAATGACCACCACCACCAACATCAACATTAACAACAAAAACAAACAAACAAACAAACAACCCATATGATCATCTCACTAGATGCCAAAAAAAGGTCTCTGACAAAATTCAATACCCCATCATGATAAAAGTCTTAGAGAGATTAGGGATACAGGGAACATATCTAAACATAAAAAAGGCAATTTACAGCAAGTCTATAGTCAACATCAAATTAAGTGGAGAGAAATTTAAAGCAATCCCACTAAAATCAGAAACAAGATAAGGTTGTCCACTGTCTCCCTATCTATTCAATATAGCACTTGAAGTACTAGCTAGGACTGAGAGACCAAATCTTTTGGGCTCAGATTCCATCTAAGAGAACCTGACCTAAGGTTGAACTCAAGTAAACTAACAGGCTGGTACCTAGCACCAGTTTCCAGGTTATTCCCCAACAAATCTGCACCTCCAGGTTACAAGCTGTGCTGGCTGGTTTTGTGTGTCAACTTGACACAGGCTGGAGTTTTCACGGAGAAAGGAGCTTCCGTTAGGGAAGTGTCTCCATGAGATCCAGCTGTCAGGCATTTTCTCAACTAGTGATCAAGGGTGGGAGCGCCCATTGTGGGTTAGTGCCATCCCTGGGCTGGTAGTCCTGGGTTCTATATGGAAGCAAGCTGAGCAAGCCAGGGGAAGCAAGCCAGTAAGAAACATCCCTCCATGGCCTCTGCATCAGCTCCTGCTTCCTGATCTGCTTGAGTTCCAGTCCTGACTTCCTTTAGTGATGAACAGCAGTGTGGAAGTGTAAGCTCAATAAACCCTTTCCTCCTCAACTTGCTTCTTGGTTAATGATGTTTGTGCAGGAATAGAAACCCTGACTAAGATACAAGACTACCTTTAACACTTCACTTCCTAACAACCACCAGTCAGGAGGAAAACAGAAGTTAAGTTTATGGTTTGGCTCCCAGCACCAGCCAATTATGTTAAAGGCCATAATGGTCCCCCAATCAGATGTGTGCCAGGCTACATACCCCTTCTTGCCTCTATAAATGCTTGCCTGAAACTAGGCTCAGGGCCCCACCTTACTGATCAGTAACAAAAGTGACAGCTCGTGTCTATTGGGTTAGGGAAGATGGCCAGATCAGACTCCATAACCTCCGTTACTAAGAGTCCTCACTAGAGTAACCCTCATAGGTTCTGGGAAGTTTCCACTACAGAAAGCTTCCACATAGTCCTCAAATGTCCCCTATTCCAGTCCTCTTTCTCTCTCCATTCCTCCCTCCTCTACCTGATCCTTCCTGTTTCCATCCTCACACCAACCCAGTCCACCCACAAAATCTATTTTATTTTCCTTTTCCAGGGAGGTCTGTGCTCCCCACCCCCCAATCCTTTTTGTTACTTAGCCTCTCTCTGGGTCTGTGGGTTGTAGTCTGATTATCCTTAACAGTTAATAGTCACTCATAATTGAGTATGTATCATATTTGCCTTTCTGGGTCTGGGTTACCTCACTCAGGATGATCTTTTATAGTTTTATCCATTTGTCTACAAATTTCATGAAGTCATTTTTTTCTAATAGCTGAGTAATATTTCATTACATAAACATACCACATTTTCTTTATCCACTCTTTCATTAAGGGATATCTAGGTTATTTCCAGTTTCTGGCTATTATGAATAAAGCGACTGTGAACACAGTTGAGGAAGTGTCCTTACGGTAGAATAAGAGTAGTTTGGGGGTATGTGTTCAAGAGTGATATAACTGGATCTTGAAGTAGATTGATTTCTAATTTTCTGAAGAACTGCCATATTGATTTTCGTAGTGGCTTTAGAAGTTTGTACTCCTAAAGAGATGTTCATCATCCTTAGTCATTAGGGAAATGCAAATCAAAACAACCCTGAGAGTCCATCTCACACCAGTCAGGATGGCTAAGATCAAAAACACAGGAGACAGCAGTTGTTGGTGAGGAGAAAGAGGAACACTCCTCCACTGCTGGTGGAATTGCAGGCTGGTACAACCACTCTGGAAAGCAGTCTGGCGGTTCCTCAGAAAACTGGGCATGACACTCCTGGAGGATCTGGCTATACCACTCCTGGGCATATACCCAGAGGCTTTACCTGCATGCAATAAGGACACATGCTCCACTATGTTCATAGCAGCCTTATTTATAATAGCCAGAAGCTGGAAAGAACCCAGATGTCCCTCAACAGAGGAATGGATTCAGAAGATGTGGTATATCTACACAATGGAATACTACTCTGCAATTAAAAACAATGAATTCACGAAATTCCTAGGCAAATGGTCAGATCTTGAAAATATCATCCTTAGTGAGGTAACCCAATCACAAAAGAACACACATGGTATGCAGTCACTGATAAGGGGATATTGGCCCAGAATCTCGGAATACCCTAGACACAATCCGCATATCAATAGATTTCTAAGAAGATGGAAGGAGAGACCCCTGGTCCTGGAAAGACTGGATGTAGGGGAATGCCAGGACAGAGTAACGAGAGGGGGTTGAATGGAGAAAAAAAGAGAGGGAAGGGGGCTTATGGGACTTTCGGGGAGGGAGGAAACGGGAAAGGGGAAATGATTTGGAATGTAAATTAAAAAAAATAAAATAAAATAAATAATTAAAAAAAAAAGAAGTTTGTACTCTCACCAGCAAAGCAGGGAGTGTCCCCCTTGTACCACATCCTCCACAGCATGTGCTGTCACTTATGTTACTGATCTTAGTCACACCGTAGACTAGTGTGCCACAGTTCTTTGAAGGGAGTTGCTAATTGAGGCTCGTTGTGACCCACTGCCTCACGCTTTGTTCTCTGCTTTCTCCTCCTCACTGGGGCTTGCTTCTTCCTGCAGGAGGAAAGATCTCAATGTCCTCTTCAGCTCTCTCTCCACCCCACCTGGGTGAGCAATATCAGTTAGCGAATCACATCAGTTAGTTTAGTGCAACCCTGGGGCTCAGCAAGTCACTTGGAACCGTGGCTTTTTTCACCGTCATAGAACTGAACCCAGAGAGATGAGAAGGAAGTGTGTACAAACAGTTTTCCTGAGTGCGGTGTGGTCTGTACACACACACACAGCTGGATGGACTGTTTGGGTGGCTTGGGTTGAGGTCTGGCAATTCTTTTTCAAATGTACTATACAGCTCTTGCCCAGACTGCCTCTGACCCATCAGCCACCCAATAATGGCACAGAGACAATTATTATAGTTCAGGCCTTAGCTCAGGCTCTTTCCCAACTAGCTCGTATAACTTAATTAGCCTGTTTGTTCGAATCTAAATTCGGCCATGTGGCTTGTTAGTTACTTGTCCTTCAGTTCTGGCACGTTCCTGTGTCTCTCACTCTTTCCCAGAATTCCCAGCACTACCCGGAAGTTCCACCTTTCCTCTCCTGCTTTACTATAGGCTGCTCTGCCCTTTAGTAAACCAATCAAAAGGCGATGGAGAAGATGTTTCCATAACACAGAAATAGGTGACGCTTCATAAAAATAACAATACTAAAGCCTGCCTGTGGTCAAATCTCCACAGAGACAGAAATCAGCATTTGGCTAATACAATGATAACCTTGACAAGGTGCATAAGAGATTAGCCCAACATGGAGCGGCTATTTAACATTCGTGCTATTGGGTAACTGCCCTTCTTTGAAAATATCACTCTTTGACTTTGAAAACATGATAGAAGAAAAAGCAGGCTGTAGTCTCTGAGCTGAGATGCTTATGGTGGAGAAGATGTCATCGGGCAAGGCTTACTTTAACTGGAAGAAACAATGAACCAGCAAAGTGGCTTAAATACAAAGCCACCAATCTCACTTGGTTCTCAGGGACTAGAGGAGATGTTGAGAGAGTGGGTGGGAGGATCTGAGTCTACTCACTAACTGGGTAGTTTTGCAAAGAAATTTGGGGTACTTTCCGTGCTTCATAAAGCAAGGCTTGCAGACAGGGAGTTACCAGGAGGTCAGCTTTACCTTATTTCATAATTGTAAACTCAAGAGAACTTCACAACATCCCACATCCCACAACTGAGTGAGTACAAGGCATTGTAAGTTTTCCAAATGGAGCCAGAGAACAATGGCTAGATGTGGAGCACTTTACAGGGTGAAAGCCCTGGGTTAAGTGCAGCTAAACTGTCTTCCCAAAACCTCACAGCAACAATAAAAACCTGTGCCCTTCCAGCTTGGCCATGAATCTGTCGTCCGACCCTGTAATCACGAAACTATACACGTTTGACTCTGTTTATGAAAGAGATATTTCCCCAAAGACTTCCCCCAAAGATTTAGAGATATTTTACTGCAGGACTAAAATAAATCGTATTTATTTTTTCTTCAGTTGTTTACTGAACACTTACTGCTGATTTATGTAGTACTAGGAGCTAAACTCAAGGGCTTCTGCTCACCAGACAAAGACTTTACCTACTGAGCTGTGTCCCCAGACTACTAAATATTTTGAAACTTCTTATTGATTCTTTGCGAATTTCACATCATGCACCCCAATCCCACTCATCTCCTTGTCCTAGCCCTCCACCCTTGCAACCTCCTCCCGAAAGAAAATAAAAAAATAAAAACTCAAACCAACCAACCAAACAAAAAACAAAACATCTCGTCTTGGAAGCTGTAGTGTGTCACACAGTGTACCCTTCTGTCTACACATCTTTACTTGCAAATGTTTATGGCAATGAATCATTAGTCTGGTTTGAGGCCTCTGGCTTCTATTACACTATCAATACTGGGTCCTCATTGGGGCTCCTTTCAGATATCCTGTTGTTGCCTTGTGTCATGGAGATGTTCTAGGTTTGGATCTGCTAACCTAGCCCTTTCACATGCTCCAGCAGATCATAGATGGGGTAGATGTTGGGGTAGGACAACTCAAAGCCTTATTTGGCTTTGGATCTGGGCTAAGTTGGTCAGTCTGCCATCCTTCCTATGCCCACAGCATCAAGGCAAGCTCTCCAGCACTTCCTGGGCTAACTCACTCAATGCTGCATCCAGAAAGGGGCAGGGGCAGCTCTCCTCTCATGTCCTTGGAGTTGGCTCACCCACACTCCTGCAACCAGAGCCAATTCTACTGTGCTGCCCAGGCAAGGTGTAGGGTCCACCCTCCTGAGTGTAACAATCAGTGAGGGACAAGGAGAGCTCATCTGCTCTCATGACTTCAGGGCCATGGGCCGCAAAGGGTCCTCCCTACTCCATGTCATAGCTGACAAAGTATGGGGCCAGCCCCTGCATGCCCAAGGGACATCAACATAGACCAAGGATGCCGTAAGACCATGGACCTCGACATGGCCCCTGGCAACAGCCTGAGCCTGGATGTCCCCTGGCCTCAGGTGACAGTGCAGGCTATTCAGATCAATATGTCATCCTCTTCACCCCCATGGCAGCACACCTTCAGATATCCACATGGATTTCCATGGGAGCCCAGACCATGGACATGAGCTTCACCTTTGGTGGTAACTCAGGCCACAGCCAATGGCAAAGACCCCAGCAGCAGCATGACCATGAATCCAGACATGGCTTTTTGTGGCAGAGACTTGGGCTAAGACCTCACCATGGCCTCCTCATATCTGCCAATCTTGCTGCTGTTGAGTCTTCAGTCCCACCTTTCTCCACAGTGTACAAACTCCTTGGCTTTGCTTTCTCTTCTGTCTCTCCACCACAAACTCCGTCTTCCCATCTTTCCATCATGCATTCATTCATGGTAGTGACGCCTTAGGTGGTTGTTTGGGTGTCTTTCTTCTGGCCACCTCAGGTTAGTGTGGCAGTGCAAGTGCTTGTATGTCTTTCTCCACTAATTGAATTTTATTAAGTTAATTTTTTATGCTCTTCATGTCATTAAGTATTCATAACTTTCAGTAAGTACTTGCTTATAGCTAAAGTATCAGGTTGCAAGGAGAGGAGATTTTGCCAATTATATACTGATTTACATATACATTGTTGTAGTAAGTCAAGATCTGAGCCAAGGTTGACTGATTCCAAACCGAATGCATTCAAGACAAATTATAGTTGCAGAAATTAGAGGCTAGCAACATGATATGCAAATGATATTAAAATGGACAGCAGAGAATACAGGGAAGCAAATCAAGGATCACATTACCTACACATTTCCTTCCAAAGCTCTTGCCAGTAGGTTCTTTGAGACCTTCTATATAGTATCTTCATTTGCCACTTTTGTAGCACTGATCTCCAGATCCAAGTATATTCTTGATCTAGAGTCTCCTGCCTTTTTCAGTTCACCATATTACAAGGACAGGGCTCCTTCCAGATTGCTAGGTTTCTCCTTCACTGTCTTCAGGGACTAACCAGTGTTTGTTCATTGAGCTGACTTGCAGATACTAATCAGTGAAGGTGAGCTATGGCTGAGCTAGGATATACATACAGATGTAACACACACACACACACACACACACACACACACACACACACACTTCATACATATGCAGACTTCCCTGAGAATGATGGAAACCTAAGGATTGAGTTAAATATTCTTCATTTTTTACAGTGTTTACATGCTTACAGTGACAACAAGATGCCTGGATCATGACATATACAACACAAAACATGTTTCCATGTAGTTACTATTTGAACTAGCTATTCTTAAGCAAGTAAAGTAGGTTTTGTCATCTGGACAACCATCTGGTTTTGAAGTTGACCTGCCACCTTGTGGAAACAGAAGGCAATGAAAACCACCCTCCTTGACTAACATACTATAATAATGTATGATATAAGGTAGCAGAATCTTCTTTCTTTTGAGGTAAGATCTTGCAACTGTGTGGCAGGTGTGAAGATATTTTACAGAGAGGCAACTATTCCTTCAATTTGGTTATCAGACTATGGAGGCAACTGATTCCCAAGGAATTTCCCTAGGCATATTTAAGAAGGGAGAGGTGATGCTGACCAGAAAAGGAGCTTGTCTCTGGAAAAGAGACCCTGACAACTTGTCAGACCATCTTGTAGGACAGATGAGAGTCTAGACAGTGTAACAATGGTGGGTGGAGTCACATCTTGACCATGGTTATGTCATTAGGCACACCTCTTCTCCTCTATTTAAACCCAAATGCCACATTTATAGATGGACTTGGGCACCAATGGATCTCTTTCATTCTTCTTCTTTCCAGTCTTACTGTATTGAAGAAATTCTTCTTTTCAGGTTTTCATTATTACCCAGTTCTTTAACTGATCTATTGAGGACAAGTGCCCAAATCAAGCTTATGAGGACTGCCAGGACTGAGGCTCTGTCTCAAACAACTCCAGGATCAATATCACTAGCTCAAGAATGTCTTGAACTATTTAAGTAATCATCCTTCTTCAACCTCCAAACTAATAATAACACCTGCTTTATATGATTATCTTATGATTAAAGTAAAAAATATAACTGGAAGAGACTCACACCTGGAAAATATACAGAGTGAGAGACTTTCCAGCACTTAATGGGATCTTGTCATCAAACTGATCTTGTCAAGAATCAGGGTTCTATGCAGAAGAGGAGTCAGAATGATTGGTTGTAGGAGACAGAGGTGATGGATGACTCCAAGGAAGCAGAGTCTTCTAGATCTGAACATTCTGATCCTAAGAGCATGACTCTGCCCCCATGTCCTATCCTTCTTGTATCCCTCAGGCACGTAGTGCTTACATAAGTATCTGCAGCCCCTATTCCCTCGGAATAACCACAGAGGAAGAAGCAACCTCCAACTGGTCCAGCCAACCTGTTGTGAGGATGTTAAAACACATATGAGCTTGCAGAGACTATGGCAGCATACACAACACCTGAACCAGTTCAATCCAGATGTGTCCTAGCACTGATGGGACAAAGTGGACACAGAGTCCCATCTCTAACCAAGAAGCTATTTACAGTTGATACCTGCTGAGAAAGATCAAGTCAGTTTTCTCCAATGGAGTCTCACTGTGTTCATCAATCATACTATAGGGCACGACCCATGCCCAGGCATAGTTGGGGAATACAAAACAAACTCAGTCTCTCTCTCTCTCTCTCTCTCTCTCTCTCTCTCTCTCTCTCTCTCTCTCTCCTCTCATTTCTTTCTTCCTTTTGTGAACTTTTTGCTTTATTTAATTTGGCCTTTTCCTTTTTCTTTCTGGCATTTTGCTTGTTTTGATTTTCATTTTCATGGTCTTTTAAAATTAATTTTGGAGGGTTTTGGGTTGATTTTGTGTTATGAAAGAGAGAACAAGAAAGACCATAAAGTTGAGTGCATAGGGAGGTGTGGGAGGTTTGGGAAGAATTAGGGGAGGGAAATGATAAAAATATACTGTATGAAAAATTTTTAATTAATAATTTTATAGCTTAAATTTAGTAGCTGTAAGTACAAGTATGAACCCCCAACCATGGCTTAAAATAACATTTATTAAGGGTTATGTTCTACTACAGTACTGAGCATCTTTTCATTTTATCTTCAAAATTTATTCTTATTACTTTTAATTATGCATATGTGTGGGGCAGTGTTCATATAAATTCAGGTGTCCTCGAAGGCCAGCTCCCTTCTATAATCTATAGATTATATATAGATTCTATAATCTCCTGGAGCTGGAGTTACAGGTAGTTATGTGTGGGTTCCCAGCTCCCAATTGGACATTATGTGCCTGAAGTCTCAGCATTCGGAGGCGCTGGGGAGCAGAGTTTCAGGTGGTAGTGAGTATATCGGGTATAAATAACCAAGAGGAGCACACAGGGCATATGATCAGTGGAGCAGCTGGGACGGAAGTCTTCCCACCGCCATTTGGACCAGGGAGCCGGGCAGCTCCAGAACCTTCCATGCGCAACCTGCCAGGAGAGAGTGATCTCCCAGCAGCGCTTTCACTTCTGAGCATGCAGGTGAGATCTCCACCTCCTCTCTGGAGTAGAACAGCTAGGAGCACACAGGGCATAAGATCAGTGGAGCAGCTGGGACAGAGGTCTTCAGGCTGCCATTTGCACCAGGGAGCCAGGAGGTGCACAGATCCTGACAGAAGAGAGTTGGTCTCCCAGTAGTAAGGACACAGGCTTACAGGCCTACAGGAGGGACAAGCTCCAGCCAGAGACAGCAAGACCAACTAGCAACAGAGATAACCAGATGGCAAAAGACAAGCGCAAGAACCCTACCAACAGAAACCAAGGTCAACTGGCCACATCAGAATCCAGTTCTCCCACCACAGCAAGTCCCGGATACCCCCAACACACCGGAAAATCAAGAGTTGTATTTAAAATCATATCTCATGATGCTGATAGAGGGCTTTAAGAAAGACTTAAATAACTCTCTTAAAGAAATACAGGAGATCGTGGATCAACAGGCAGAAGCCCTTAAAGGGGAAACAAACAAACAAAAAATCCATTAAAGAATTACAGGAAAACACAATCAAGTGAAGGAACTGAACAAAACCATCCAGGATCTAAACGTGGAAGTAGAAACAATAAAGAAATCACAAAGTGAGACATCTCTGGACATAGAAAACCTTGGAAAGAATTCAGGAGTCATAGATGCAAGCATCAACAACAGAATACAAGAGACAGAAGAAAGAATCTCAGGTGCCAAAGATACCATAGAAAACACTGACACAACAGTCAAAGAAAATGCAAAATGCATAAAGTTTGTAACCCATGTAAATCTTCAATTTTACCTGAAAATTTTTATAATTCCACATTCAATTTACAATTATTTTATGCATATCATTTTATCTGTATAATTGCCATGCTAATCTTCAATTTTAACATGTTTTTCTATATATTTCTTCAATTTTATCAGAAATATTTTCCATGTAAATTTTCAAGTTTATCAGAAAATGTTTATAATTTTACTTCCAATAAGCTTAGGAATACTTTTTTTTTTATAATGATATTTTATTTTGTAAAGTGTGTGCCCGTGTATGTGTGCATAGAGCCTAGAATTGAGTCTCTTCATCTATTCTTCTTCACTTCTTTTTTTTTTTTTTTTTTTTTTTTTGGTTTTTCGAGACAAGGTTTCTCTGTATAGCCCTGACTGTCCTGGAACTCACTGTGTAGACCAGGCTGGCCTCGAACTCAGAAATCCGCCTGCCTCTGCCTCCTAAGCTGGGATCAAAGGTGTGCGCCACCACAGCCTGGCTAGGAATACTTTTACCAGGGAGAAAGTAGAAATTCTGACAGTGGCTCTAAGAATTGGTGGTGATCCCTGGGAGTACATTAATCACAATCCTCTATCTGGATGCATTCACTTTCCATGTTACTGATAAGGACCATATCTAGGTCTTCTAAGATATGTCTCCCAAAGGAGACATGGTGGCCATGTCTGAGATAAGAGGTCTGATAAGGCCAACACCACCATCTGAATCCTCCCCTTTGAAGGCCTCTTTTGTGGTATATGCCTGGGAGGAGCCTCCTATGCCCATTAGTTGTGCCCAGGGATCTGTTCCCAATGCGGAGAGACATCAGATTGCTTTAAAATAGTTCTGTCTGCTCTATTGTCAATTAGGTATTTAATGGTTTCCTGCAATTTTTATATTGAGTTTGGTGTGTGAGCCTTCCAAAATGTTAATGGCTTACAAGATTTTGTATGTTTTTCCTTTTGTTATTGGGGTTGAGGGTTTCCCCTTTTGGAGTTTAAAGGCCCGAGGGGCTGACCACCTTTATCATATGTAGAATGACAATCCTTTCTCCAGTGGAATCCTTTTCAGCATCAGAGACACATGGTTTTAGGAGGGCTGGCTTCCAAGCCCTTAGATGGGCCAGAGTTTGTAGCTGCCCACAACTACATTGAACAGGTTAATTTCAATGTAGGACGTACATTGTTTTCAATGTAAATCTCTGATTTTATCACAAAATGTTGTTAATTCCATCTTCAATTAATTTAAAAAGGTTTATTATATCTACCATTTTATCTGTATAATTTTCCATGAAATAGTCAATTTTAATGTGTTTGTCTATATATTTCTTGAATTTTATCAGAAACATAAGAGGGAGCTGGGAATGGATGGGAAGAATGGACCAAGAAAAGATTGAGACCAAGACAATGTATTGCTGATCAAGGTCCGAATTTTAATGGCTGACTTAGAATTTAAAAGGTAGGGAGAAAACCCTTCGCCCAAAATTCCAGGGTCTGTTGGGGAGAACTGGTTTGGCTGCTCAGCAGGGGGCTGGCTCCACTACTGGGATGGGGGGCAGGGTGCCAGTTTAGAGCAGGAAACTGCAGATCTGGAAGAACAAAAGACTTCACCTTGGTCAGAAAGCTCCACCCTAGGTAGGAGGCTGTGGGTAGCAAGGAGGTCTGAATTTCCCACTCAAAGGCTGAGGAAAGGGCTCAAGAGTTAGGACATTTCCCCTTCCAGAGTCCCTCCTTTCCAAATTTAATACATTTTCCTTTTGTTTTAAAGGTCACACAAAGGTCTGGGTGAGGGAAGTAGCTTTGTGGGAAGCCTTCCTAATGTCTTGATTGGCAGCGATCCATTTATCATATTGTTCATTTTTCAACCCCTAACAAGCTAGCCAGTGTTCCAAGGCCATGCCTTCCAAAATTATGCCTGTAAGGAGGGCTTCTCTAGCCACAGGGATCAGGAATTTTGTGTTCTAGGCTCATTTTTTGTTCTAAGAACAAAGTCAGAGAAGAGTTCCTTGGGTTTCTGCTGGAGGAAGAGAAGCAAGAAATCTTGGGATGCAAGAGTTGGGGGAGGGGAGGTTATGTGATGCCAGGCCTGAAGGGCACAAAGGCATACTTGATCAAAATTGCCTAGAGGTTGGGCAAACCTATTATGCTCCTGTGAAGAAGTTACAGAAGGGATTCCTTCTGGTGAGAAGCAGAATTTCCCATGACAAAAAGGAATGGAAGTGCTCAGTCAAATGGGGTTGTTCTCTGAAATGCAAGAGTTCCAGGGGATTCCACTGAAACTGGGGTATTTGGCCTGCCCACAAATTTAAGAAAACTGCTGACCATCCTAAAGACTTTTAACTGGTTGCGTTACTGGGTGCTTTCAGAGATTTAGAGAGGTGATTTTTGCTGGTGCCTGAGGTGATGACAGGGTCTGACTAAGGGCCTTCAGTCAATACGCAGAATAGCTCCAGTCAAAGGATGTTAGTTTTCACCTCAAAATTAGTACTTCATGGTGGCTCAAATCACAAGTAGAGGAGGAAAGAAGCCAATCCTCAAGTTGGGGTGGCACAAGATGCGGAAGCCCCTGGCGGGTCAGGGAGGGTACTCACCCTCTTCCACGCATCCCAGAGTGTCCCTGTTCGGGCACCTGATGTGGGTCTCTTTCCCCTGATCAGCTTTTGTGTCTTGGAATTTGGAGGAGTTCGAGAACAGGATCCCAGGCAGCAGTGTGTATGGTGGGTATAAATGACCCTGGAGACTATTTCAGAGGACAGGTTGTTTATTGAAATAGAGGGACCAGGTTATAAAGCTGGGGGGGGGGGGAGGGAGGAAGGACAAGGGAGGAAGTGTTGCAATGGGGTAGGACTGTCCAATCTTATCAACAAGATTAGCAGACTGCCCTTCACATGATTTCTCAGAAGCCAGTTCTCTAGTGGGGAAATAGAAGTTTAACTGACTTTAAGTTTCTATTTAAAAAGTGACCTTTGTCTCTATGGAGTTGAGTAGGCCTGCACGGGCTGGTTTTGTGTGTCAACTTGACACAGGCTGGAGTTATCACAGAGAAAGGAGCGTCAGCTGAGGAAATGCCTCCATGAGATCCGGCTGTGGGCCAGGGATTTTCTCAATTAGTGATCAAGAAGAGAGGGCCCCTTGTGGGTGGTGCCATCCCTGGGCTGGTATTCTTGGGTTCTATAAGAGAGCAGGCTGAGCAAGCCAGGGGAAGTAAGAAGCATCCCTCCATGGCCTCTGCATCAGCTCCTGCTTCCTGACCTGCTTGAGTTCTAGTCCTGACTTCCTTTAGAGATAAACAGCTGTGTTGAAGTGTAAGCTGAATAAACCCTTTCCTCCCCAACTTGTTTCTTGGTCATGATGTTTGTGCAGGAATAGAACCCTAAGACAAGGCCCAAGCCTGATTTGGGTAGGGAGCAGTCCTATTCCTGCAGTGATCTCTGGGAGCTGCCTGGGGTATAGGCACTGTTCTACCATCCCTCATTTGGCTTGGGAACCCAGAGTGATGAGACGCCTAATATGGGTGCTAGGAGCTTAATTCAGGTTCATTGGAAGATCAGGAAGCACTCTTAACTGATAAACCATCTCTTCATCCCCATGAACACACTTTTAAACATTTCATTTCATTATAAACAATCTTGTTGTTATGCCCAGTTTTCGGAAACCCCAGGAGAACACCAGGAATCGCAAATCCGTTGTAAAAACAAAGAGAACCTATATATATATATATATCTATATCTCAAACTTTGGGGTTACGTGACTGGGGAGGTGGCAAGGGAAAGCCATCCTTCACAGCGGGGCAGAGCAGTGTTGCTGGGAGGGGACCTTCCTGACCTGGGAAGTAACTTTATGGTGCTATCAGGAGTTAGTGTATTTTACCAAACTGATCACAGCTGTCTGGGAACACTTAATTGCCCTTTTCTCATGGTCTAAGAGTGGGCCTCTTATCATTTCAAGGATGTTTGGTCCTTGTTCCCTTCAAGGGCAGGAGCCCTCTACTCCGGAGAAATTTGGGTTATCTATCAAAGGGAGTGTTTGCCTCGGTGACAAGGAGTGTAGGGTATGTTGTTTTCTGTCTGTTCCCAAAGCTGGCATCTGCTGCCCCCCCGGGGGTCATTAGGGGGAGGGGAGTGCCACCATGAAAAGGGATGCCAGGCTAGGCCCTCTCTGTTTGCTCTCTCCAAAAGCCCTGAGACATCTATGCTGGGGGAAGAGGAGCTCTAACTGCATAAGCGGAGGGAAAGTGCAGAGGCAGGTTTCTAGCCTCTCTTCATTGTGGGTGTCAGGCCCAAGCATTCCTCAGGAACCTGCCAGAAAGAGTCATTTCCCTTGGCTTATACCTCTGGTTACACATCAAAAGTGCGTGCTTGCCTTGAGACTGCTTTGGTCCCTATCCAGATGTCCCTGTTATGCATTTCAAAGCCCACCCCAGCATACTGGCCCTTCAAACCTCCTCCTCTGAGCATCCAGGCTGCTTCAGTTCACAGGCTCCTTCCCCTCGGCTACTTGTGCTCTTTGGAACCCACAGGATTTTTCCATGTCCATTTCTGTAGCTCTGGCCATGGTCAGTCTGCTTCTTCTTCTCTCTGCTCTGGACTCTTACATGTGCCTCTGGATGTTCTCTTAGTGATAATAAAACCATCCCCACTCATGGAGCGGCCATTTCAGTGATTTCTTTATTGTGTGCTGACTTACATCTGGTGCTGAAACCTGGATTAGGGGGGCATCTAAGCAAAGGCACAGAGAGCTGACAAACTGACTGATTCATAGGTAGAAGAGATTGTTATAGATTTTTTTTTATATTTTTTAGATATGAGAGAGAGAATAGCCCGAGCCTTTGGGAAATTTCAAAATAGCCATAGCTAGGTCTCTGGAGCAGAGAGGAGAAGGACAGACTGTCAAAGGCCAGGGCTACTCTCTGCTCTTGGGAGCGGGAAGAAGAACAGGAGTAGGAAAACCTTATGGGTTATACAGAAAAACAGTAGTTGCAGGTGGGGGAAGGGAATCCTCTGAAGTGGAGCAACCTAGAATGAACTGGGGAAGTCTGGGGTTAGCATGCACCATGGGTACGTTAACAGGCAGCCTGCTGCCTCATCCACCAGAGGAAGGAGAGATAGGGAAGTGGCTCTTCCTGGCAGACAGAAATCTGTTTCACAGGTTTCTGAGGAATAGTGGAGGTATCTGTCAGCAATCCTTCTGTCTTTCCTGCCAGAACCCAGCCCCTGCTGAACATCAGTAAGGATAGCATTACCTCATCTCTCTGACAAAAATCCACAGGACACCATTCTCCTTCCCTGAGCCCGAGCCTCAACCACACTAAACTGTTAATGGACTTGTTTGTGTCTCCTGCACCTTCCCAAGGATGACTCCAAACTATTGATCCTCCTGTGTGCACCTCCTAAGTGTTGGAGATTGTAGGTGTGCACCGCCGCGCCATTTCATCATTAGCTTTTCAGACCACACTAATCAAGCAACAGAAACACCAAGAGCATTTACAACAAATGTATTTTGAAATATTTGTTGGCACCAGGCAACATGCAGTATTAGTAGATACTGAAAACAAATACACAAATTACACTTAGCAAAGGCGGCCATTTTTAGTATCCTGATTTATGTTGTAATGGTTTTGAATTACACAGATTCCAACTTCCTAAGTCAAGTAGAAAATCATTAGTAGGTCTTTAATTGTAGATTGAATTTCCCTTAAAAGCCTCTACATCATGAATGAGATGCTCTAAAATAAAATTGAGCTCGCTTTTTGCTACTGCACTGAATGATGCCAATGACTATCAGGGGAACAGGTTGCTGTCTTGCATTTGCTTGCACGCTGGAGTGTTATATGAAGGCAGTGAGCAGAGCTGTCGAGGCAGTCCAGCCACCATCAGGGCAGGTAGCCGTTGGGAGCCAACTTCTTCAATCATCTTCTCCACAGATCTTCAAGAGCACGGTTCTGTAGTCTCCAGAAGTATCTGACTGCAAAGAACAGGGCCAACAGGGAAGATTAAACACAGCATAAAAAAAGGGGGGGATTAGAGGTGAATCAGCCCCCACAGGGCTAGGGGAGTCACTTGGGCAGGATGCTGCATCATCCAGTACCAGCATGCCTGCTGTACCCTCATTTTTTCACTCTTGAGAACAGCTGTGCCCCAGCCTAACAAGTTCTCTGCTGTTCATAATGTTCAAATCCTCCTGGAGTAGTGCAACTGGAAAAATTTCAGCAATGACATGATATTACACATTAGCTGATAACAGAAACTCTGAAATCTGTAGCTTAATAAAAAAATAATGTTAACTGACACTTCTATTTGCAATTTAAGCACCATGGGGTAATTGGAGGTGTCAATGTGTTTAGCGTGCGAAAAACCCTGGGTTGAATTTCCAATATAAAATGCTTAAAGGAAAAGTTTATTTTGTATTAACTATTGTAACCCTTATAAAAGATCTATGCAGCAGAGTATGAACTCTCCGAATCTCTGTGTAACACTTACAGAGGCTAAGAAAAGTTCCCTCAAATCAGAGCCTGGCCCCTTACTCCTGCTGAATCAGTTTCATGGGAGATTCAGAAATTCCATCCTGCAGGAAGTTCCCTAAGCAGGAAGGTAAACTCAACTCAAAACAGCTTCAGGAAGTCCCTGAAACTGACCAAATTCACTGATCCTTCCTTGCAAGAGTAAGCAATAAAAACCAACAGTCCCTCTCAGACAAGACAAGCTGCAAAGACTGAGAGCAGACCGACTACTTGGGAGAAGAAAAAACTAGCCAAGCTGAAAGAGGTTTAGACCAAAGTCACTTGGAAAGGGCATTCTCCAACCTGCAGGCTGAAGCAGGTTCTCAGCTTTGGTGAGCTGTCACCCATGCTGGGGTGGGCTTTGGTATAGCTGGCTTTGAGTCATTTCCAGCCCTTAGAGGAGGTGTAGTACCCCCACCCCGCCCCCTGCCAAGCCAGCAGAGAAAGGTGCTGGTTAAGAAATGACAACCATGTCAGCTGAGGAGTTAGTGCACAGAAGTCACATTTTCTCAGCGAGAGATATCAACAGAGGCAAACTCAGCATTCTACCCGGGGTCCCTTAAATCTTCACATTTGTGTCTATTTCATTTGAGTGGCCTAGTTGTTGACCACTTCTTATCCCTAAAGCTTGTGTTTGGAAAGGTGTAGGTTGGGTAGACATTAAGGTCAAGTTGAGTAATGCAGAAGAGTCATTGGGTAGAGAGGCTGGACACCGTGTCACAGTAAGAACCACACAGGACTGATACACAGCCTCCCGTTGCTGCAGATGATGGAATTAACTCTTTCCTCCCTTGGTTTTCCTAAGTTTTGCATTGCTATGTGCAGCCTTCTTTAGAACTATTAGCAGTCAGCCACACTCACTTTGTATTTAAAGAGGAGCTTCCAGTCACTCTGAGCAGAGCTATTTGCCATGGTTTGGGGTTTGAGTGGTTAAGAAAAGATGCCTCAGTGAGATGGCGCATCGGGGAAGGGTGCTTGCTACTAGGTCTGGCAATCTGAGTTTGATACCCAGAAATGACATGGTAGAAGGAGAGAACTGCTTCCACGAATTATACATACACACATGCACACACATAAATGAAAAGATACACAAGAAGTTTACAATAGGAGAGTGGTCTGCTATAGGGACTAAACAAACATGTATCCTATCTCTTGCTTCATTTGTCTAGATAGTCTGCATTGCATTTCAGAAATGCTGTTTCACAAGAATGCTTTGCTAGATTAAAAATAATTGTGCATCATTTGTGCCTTCCTAAATATGTCTTATTTATTGTTCTTAAGAGACAGGCACAGAGCTGGGCATAGTAGCCCACACCTTTACTCCCAGTACTTTGGAGGTAGAGACAGGTGGATCTCTGTGAATTCAAGGCCAGCCTGGTCTACACAGTGAGCTTCAGGACAGGAGAGCCACATCAAGAACTTTTGTCTCAAAGGGTCAGGTATGGTGGCATATGCCTGTAATCCCAGCATGCTTCAGGCAGAGGCAAGAGGATCAGGGGTTGAAGTTTACTTGTGGCTACATATACAGTTTAAGGTCAGCCTGGGCTACATGAGAGAGCCTGTCTCAGTCTCCCCCCTCCAAAAAAAAAGGAACTTGTGCTGACCTTGTGCTACCCTGCTGCTAACAGTACTCCATGGCCCAGTCTCTGCCTGACTTCTTTCCCCATTTTCCTTCACATTGTATCAGTACAGACAATTATGCCTTTATAACAGTGCTTTTCAAGTTATTATAGATCTAGTCTAGGCTCTCATCTCTTGCCAATGGTGTGACTACAACTTTATCAACCTAAGTGCCCAAGTCATTAATTCTTGCTGTTTTGTATACCATGCTCAATGATCATCCCATCCCTCTAGAGCACAAACATTTCCTAGCCCTTAGTTTGAATTCTGTCCACAGGATACAACATCTTCACACCCTCCTGGAACATGCTCGTTCCATGACTTCTGTCCCACCACTCGGGCCTGAAAGTGCTCCCCCACCCCCCTCAGGCATCTCTTTCTCTGCTACACAGTGGTAGTGATGGGTAAAACTCAACTCGAAGCTCTCTCTCCTCACTCCACATTTTCTGTCTATGGAATTTTCACCTTATCCAGAGACTCAGAAACATGACCATTGCAGTTTGACTATGGAATGTCCCCCATAGTTTGAACGTCTGGTACCCAGCTGGTGGCACGGTTTAGAAAAGTTATAGGTAGAGGCTTGCTGGAGGAAGTATGTCAGTAGGGCGGTGTTGAACGTAATTTTAGGAAGCATGCTTCCCCTTGCCTGGTCTCCTTGCTCGGTGTTGCGGCCCCTCGTGACTTAGCTCCGAGATTCTATCACCCAGGATTCTATCTTGGGAAAGAGCAAGAAGTACCATTTTCTACAAGAGGGTCAGAGAAGAGGGAAGTGTGGGGAAGTTCCTGGTCTCGCAGGTCTTGAGTTTGGGATATGCTAGGAGGAGGCATACTTAGCTCCGCCCCCACTGGTTCCACTTCCATCCTGCCTGTTCCTCCCAGCCCGTCGTAGAAAATGGCATCTCACCCTGGTTCCCGAGGCTGACTGGCTAAGCCCCCCAAACCCGTCCTTCCTGAGAACGCCTCCGGGGCCACAGACAGACCGCCCCAGAGGTTGGCTTCAACGACCGCTGCCAAAGACCGCTCCACCGTTCCGCCCTCTCTTGCCCACCTAAATTGTTGGCAAATGGAAAACACCAGACAGCCTTACTATTTAATACCAGCCAGATTTGTATCGGTAAATGTCCAAATCCAATATGCCCATGCAAAGAACACACAACTCAGTTATATTTATAAGCTGCACGCCTAGATCGGGCAGATACACTACTACACTATTCTATTCCCCAGCTATGAGACCCCTTGCTACTTGCAGTTCTTCCAGGCCACGCGGTGGTTCAGTTCCATCTTCCACATCGTCTTCTTCCATCTTCTGCTCTCTCCGTCCCTGCGTGGCCTCTTTTCCTCCTTCCTCTCTCTCCTTCTCTAAAACCTCCAGCCCCACCTTTCCCTTCCACTGCCCAATCACGGGTTCTAGCCTTTATCTGACCAGTTAAAATGGGGAGAAGGTTCACATGGAATCACCTGAGTAAGTAGGGGGCAGCC
Organism: Tokudaia tokunoshimensis; assembly: GCA_036184795.1. Taxonomy (NCBI): domain Eukaryota; kingdom Metazoa; phylum Chordata; class Mammalia; order Rodentia; family Muridae; genus Tokudaia; species Tokudaia tokunoshimensis. The sequence goes on from BTHU01000014.1 coordinate 12,618,808, forward strand.
CCTCTTCAGGAAGCAGAATTAGCATCAACATACAACAGCACCAGGGCAATCCACAACAGGGTGGCCTATTAGTTTAGTTTAGTTTTTTTCTAGCCGTGGCCCCACTTGTTATCCTCTCCGTGTCTTCTGAGTGCACATGACGGATCAGCCAGCTTCTTGCTCCCGCTCTCATTCCCCTACAGCCTGCAGCCTAGCTCTTCTATGCTGTAATGGAGTCTCTCTTTCTTGAACAGTAAGCCAAAAGGGAACTCTTGATCCCTTAAGTGAGTTAGTTAGTGAGTTTGTCTGTTTATTCATTTACTTACTTATTTTAGAAAGCAAGAGTCTCACTGTGTAGTTCTCCGTGGCCCTAGAACTTACTATGCAGATGAGGCTTGCCTCATACTCATAGAGATCCACTGGTCTCTGCTTCTAATTGCTGGAATTAATGGCATCTGCCACCATGCCTGATTCCTGAAGTTTCTTTCATCAGACAGCAACAGAAGGCACCTGGTACACTGACTCTCACAGTGGACCCACACTAGCAACTATTGCGGCTGACCTCTTCAGGTACTGCCTCCTAGCATATCCCAAACTCAAGACCTGTGAGACCAGGAACTTCCTCGCACTTCCCCAAGGACAACACCCACTTCTCTGACCCTCTTGTAGAAAATAGCACTTCTTGCTCTTTCCCAAGATAGAATCCTGGGTGTTATCTATAACACTTTTTCCTCGTTTCTCTTGCCAAATCCTAGGTTCCCCCCCCCCCCCTTGAGCTTCCAGTTTGGCTGTGTCTCAGTCTCCCATCCCAGTCAGGCCTACCCCAGTGTGTCTATGTCAACCCCCCCCCCCACATCATCCCATGTCTCTCCTAGTCTCTGTCTCTCACAGTCCGCAGAATTTTTTTTTTAATGATGGAGTCATCCCCTTGTCTACCATTCTCACTGAATTCACAATGCCTTGTGGTAAAGACAGGACTATTTAAATGGGACCAGAGAAGTCCTGCATGGCCTGGCCTCTCTACCCTGTTTTCATTATTTCTTCTGCTCTGAGATCTTTCCAAGTTCATCTGTCCCAAGTTCTTTCTTTAGAATGTTCAGCTAGCTCCATACATACAGGCACAGCCCACCCCTTGCTAATGCATACTGAACTTTCCAGATCATCGTTTCTTGTCAGTCAAGTCCTCTTGTTATATGATCTTTTAGTACCATGTCACTCCCCCTCACATTAAAGTATTGAATTTTGCACATATTTGTAATTTCATAGGAGCAAAAATACCATTTCCCCTCATAACTTTAGCCCTGAGTCTGACACAGCATTCCCTTAGTAAAATATTCGTGCTTAGGCGAATACAGCACAAATTCCCCAACTTTGGAACTCTGGGTGAACTCATTTATGTTATGCTTGAGTACTCCCTGGAGTAGATTTTCTAATTAAGCACTTGACCTTAAGGTTTCTTTTCCTTTGGCCTCTTACCATGATTCTGTTTCTAAGATGCATCTTAGGAACCTGTTGACCAGCAGAATTCCAGAGGAGGGACCTAGTTCCTGTTGTTGACCTGATAGGCAGACTCAGGTCCCATTGCTCTAAGAAATGTTCCTTTCCAACCCCCAAATGTCTTTTTTGTCAGTTCCTATATTCCTGACTTCCATCCTGCACATTTAGGACTTGGCTAGATTATGCTGTTCCAATTACCATCTGTGTTAATGCTTCCTTTAAGTCTTCATCTGGAGTCTGTACTCTAGACTGCAAGATCACGCAGATTCTCAGAGCAGTTACTCTATTGCCCTGATAGTGCACTTTTTAATTACTGACTAGGGCAGTCTAACAAAAACGCAGCCTCATTTAAATTTCCATTAATGTAATTTTTAGACAGGGCCTCAAGTATGTAAGACAGGCTGGCCTCAAACTAAAGATCCTCCTGCCTCAGTCACTCTCAAAGTATGGATGTTATAGGCACGTGTCACTACACCTGAATCGTCTTATGAGGGAAGGAGGATTTTCTTTTTTTACTTACACTCTCTCCCTTTCCTTCCCCTTACCAGTTATCATCCACGAGAGAACTGACCAGCAGTTAGATGTCTGAATAACAGAGAAATCAGAGGATGACAGAGTCTAAGAGTGGAATCTATGCAAGGTTTCCATGTTCTAACTCCTGAGTTTCAGAAACAACCATCTTTAAAAGATCCCACTGGACAGCCAGGAATCCGTGAATGGGATTACCTGGCTACACGTGCAGCAGGGAGAAAGAATGGAATCTGTATCATTTCACAGCTCAGACCGGACTCTTCAGTGATGAGTTTTTCTTTTTTACCAAACTACAAACGGTTTAAATGTCTCCTAATACAGTGAGTCTCCATTATGCGGACCACGGGGGACAGAGAGTCACAGCTTTATCTAATTTTATGGTTTGCTGAGGGTGAACCAGAAGCCCTCCTGGTGTGTGTCAACCTTGTTACTGACGATCGTTATAGAACATATGAGTCTGCTTTTCTGCCTCGGCAAGTACAGCGTGGTTAACCTTACCGAATCTTCCCATGATGATTGAAACTATTGTAATGTGTCAGGATCAATTCACATAGAACTGAGTGTAGGCTGTTAACAACCCATGCTAAGCCCTAGGTAGAGTCTGTTGCTCTTTTGGATCGGTTATAATTTTGACTTACCCATGCATCTTTCCCAGTCAAAGTTTAGCAGAAAACAAAGACTCTGGTTTTAAAAGCACACAAAGGAATTTGGCAAGCACAACTAGCTGACTGGCTGAAGTGAATCCATTCATTCATTCCTTTAAAAAAAAAAACCAATCATCTGTGGGCCCTGAGGCTGGAATGCTTCTAAGGCGGTTAGAGATCCCCAGGCCAATGTGTATGCCTGGCTAAGGGTGTCTAGTGTGGGTAGGGCTTCACTGTGGGTAGAAGAAAGACTCCAGCTACTCAATGTGACACAGGAACATGGCCTAGGCCAGACATTCATGGTTGCTAAGGCTAAGCATCACATTCCTCAGGGACCAGGGCTTCAGAGTCCTGGGGACTGGAGTAGAGCTGCCAAGAATCAGGATCTTCACAGTACACAGTGATTCCACAGCTGGCCTGGGGGTTGTGTTTCCAACTTGAGACTCTCAACGCTTCCCTCCAGGCTGCTGGTTGCTATCTGCTTGTCCTAATTCTCCAGGGCACTGGTTCTCAGAAGGTACCAGCCTGGGTCCCCAAAGCTGATTTTCCTGAGCAAGTGTATAGAGCATCTAAGAACTCAGAGGTGAGTCAGTCATGCAGCCTGTGGGGTCCTTGTGGAGCCAGCCCCTACCTGGGTTACTGGGATGGCTGGGAGGTTCAACCTCAGTGCCCAAACTGATTCAGGGAACCAGACTGGATGAATTCTCTAAATTACCAGAGACCTTTGTGTGTCATCTGGGGGCTAAGGTAAAAGAAAAGAAGGCAAAACAAAACAAACAAAAAAAAACCCCACAGAATACTGCTAGGAAGACCTGGGCTAGTTCCTCGGTATTTATTAGCTAGCTTGAATATTTTTGTTTCAGCTAGGACGTTGAACCAGGGATTTTTATGGTATGGGAGACTTTTTCTGAACACTTCTATCAATTTATCAGTTTTACTTCCTTAATAATTATATATATATATATATATATATATATATATATATATATATATATATATATAATGAGACTTGGGAACAGTGGCCATGGGTTCTCTGTTAAGCAGAAAGGAATGCGTATCAGATATTTTAGAAATATTCTTATCAGAATGGCAGAAACAATGGAATTTTTTTTTTAAAAAACAAGAAACTATGACAACTGATAAATTCAGTCACATAGCAAATAAAAGTTCTGCATGGGAAAGCTGAGGCAAAAAGTAACGAGAAAATATTTATAATGAGATAAAAAAGAAAGCTAATCTGCTTTATGTAAAAGGAGGCCTTAGATGTTAACAAAAAGCAATAGAAATCCAAAGGAAGAATGGCCCAAAACACAGAAAGACAGAGCACAGGAAAAAGGAAATAAAAATGGCACTTAAAATGTGAAATGCGTTCAGTTCTAACCCACACCTGTTGGGCTATAAAAATACAAAAGGGTTGTCTAAGAGTAGAGAATAACTCTGAGGTTCTGATGAAAACACAGGAAGTGGGGCCAAGTGATCATCTTTACCAAAATTTAAAAATATGTTTTATCTATCTCAGCCATTTACTCATTACCCCCAACAGTTGTACCTCATGAAACTGGGTATGTTCCCTTTAGCACTATTTTGAATAGCTAGGGACTGTAAACATCTGTTAATGCTATTGAAATAAAAATGAAATAATATACAGCCATGAAAAATGAGAAGCCTTTCTCATACTGTAAAGATAGGAACTGAAGATACAGAACCCATCATCTGTGGTGCACAACAGAGGACTTCCTACTATTACTATTATTATTATTATCATTATTATTATTAATTTATCAGTGCTGTGGTAGGGATTAATCTTATAGCCTTGAACATGCCAAGTAAATGTTTAGTACTGATCTACATGCCTAGTTCACTAAAGGGAAATGTGAAATATGTAATTTCCTTTCCTTACTTCTTCCTTACTTTGCCACAATGCTGAAATAACTGTTTAAAATAACTGCAGCATAAACAATAGACCACCAACTTACACATGAGGGTTATTTTTCAAAAGAATATTTTATGGCCAATAAATCTTTTAAAAGATGGTTTACTATCACATTCTTAGTATTGACGAGCTGGAAAAGTTGACATTTTTAACAAATTCTTTAAAGATGTATTTCTGTCTAATTTCATGTGCATGTTGGTTTTGCCTATACATGTTTGTGTACCATGTCTGTGCGGTACCCACAGATGCCAAGAAAGCTGTCAGGTCCTCAGGAACTGGAGTTACAGATGGTTGTGAGCTGCCCTGAGGTTGTTAGGGACCAAATCCAGGTCCTCAGGTACCACTGAGTCATCTCTTCAGTCCCCAGCTCCCACCTTTAAGGGATGTTTTGTTAGAACTATATTAAACCGAGAAAGCACAATAACAAGGAGAGAGGAATGTAAGTCAGTCTATCTATGTTTTAAGGAACGTGACAGAAAGATGGTGAGCAGAGATGGGGGGAACCATGCCTTGCAATTTCCACAGGAGACTTACTTGGATGGCCGAGTACAGAGAGTAGCCATAGTGCTTCTTGAACTCATGTCTGATGTCCAAAAGGTCAATCTCTGATCTGGAAACCATTATTCTGTTCAGAGTGAATTCATCTGTTCCAGCACCCTGGGAAGAAAGGACTGTGAGAACCTCACCAGTTACTCAATGACATGCAGATATTCAGTTGTAAGAGAAAGAACGAAATATCCAACCTCAGTAACTCCTCTTCATTCATTTAGCACCAAACTCTACCATTCATTTATTAGAAAAATATGTGTTGCGCCCCTGTAATGAGCCTTCACCGTGTTATGAAGAGGATGTATCCCTAATGAGCTCCTAGTTCTATAGCAGATACAGACTAGAAAACAGGCCACTGAAAATGAGTCTGACACCAAACCCTAGCACAGACGAGCTTTGGAGCTATTGGCAGTTATTAGCTGCTGGGACAGGAAGAGTCAGTTTCCTCTACAAATTCCAGCCCCTGATAAGTCGCCCACATGCTAGTGAAAGGCCACAGGTGCAAAAATATTTGGGCACCTCAAATTGACCTTGATCAGGAAAAAAAACCAAAAACACCCAAAAAGACACAAAGTTGGGTGGAAAGGGAAGCAGAGTGGATCTGGGAAGAGCTGGATGTGGGCAGGTGAATATGATTGAAACATGTAACAAGTTGTCAGTGAAAGAATAAAATCATTAAATAAAAAGTTATTTAAAATTAGTCTGACAGATGGGAGATAATGGGTTCTATAGAGGTGAGTTTTAGCAGAGCGTGGGGAAGACTAAAGACTAGGAAAGTCTGCTTAAGAAAGTGACATTTAACAGGAGAACATGGATTTACAGGAAAAAGCCCCTAAAGAGGAAACACAAAAATCCCTTAAAGAAATACAAGAGAACATGGGTCAACAGGCAGAAACCCTTAAGGAGGAAATACAAAAATCCCTTAAAGAATTACATGAAAACACAAACAATCAAGTGAAAGAACTAAACAAAACTATCCAGGATCTGAAAGTGGAAGTAGAAACAATGAAGAAATCACAAAGGGAGACAACTCTGGAGATAGTAAACCTTGGAAAGAAATCAGGAGTCATAGATGCAAGCATCAACAACAGAATACAAGAGACAGAAGAAAGAATCTCAGGTGCCAAAGATACCATAGAAAACATTGACTCAACAGTCAAAGAAAATGCAAAATGCAAAAAGCTTATAACCCAAAACATCCAGGAAATCCAGGACACAATGAGAAGACCAAACCTAAGGATTATAGGTATGGAAGACAGTGAAGATTTACAACTTAAAGGGCCAGCAAATACCTTCAACAGAATTATAGAAGAAAACTTCCCTAACCTAAAGAAAGAGATGCCCATGAACATACATACAAGAAGCCTACAGAACTCCAAACTGACTGGACCAGAACAGAAAGTTCTCCTGCTACATAATAATCAAAACACCAAATGCACTAAACAAAGAAAGAATATTAAAAGCAGTAAGGGAAAAAGACCAAGTAACTTATAAAGGCAGGCCTATCAGAATTACACTAGACTTCTCACCAGAGGTGATGAAAGCTAGAAGATCCTGGGTAGATCTAATAGAGACCCTAAGAGAACACAAATGCCAGCCCAGACTACTATACCCAGCAAAACTCTCAATCACCATAGATAGAGAAACCAAGATATTCCATGATAAAACCAAATTTACACAATATCTATCCACAAATCCAGCCCTACAAAGGATAATAGGTGGAAAATACCAACACAAGGAGGGAAACTACACCCTAGAAAAAGCAAGAAAATAATCTTCTTCCAACAAACCCAAAAGAAAATACCCACACAAACATAAAAACAACATCAAAAAATCAGGAAGCAACAATCACTATTCTTTAATAGCTCTTAACATCAATGAACTTAATTCCCCAATAAAAAGACATAGACTAACAAATATTTTTCACGTAAATCTTCAATTTTATCAGAAAATGTTTGTAATTCCTCTTTCAATTAATTTAGCAATGCTTTTATGTCTACCATTTTATCTGCATTATTTTGCATGATAATTTTCAATTTTAATATGTTTTTCTATATATTTCTTCTATTTTATCAGAAATATTTTCAATGTAAATCTCTGATTTTATCACAAAATGTTAATTCCATCTTCAATTAATTTAGAAAGGTTTATTATAGCTATCATTTTATCTGTATAATTTTCCATGAAATAGTCAATTTTAATGTGTTTGTCTATATATTTCTTGAATTTTATCAGAAACATTTTCCATGTAAATCTTCAGTTTTGCCTGAAAATGTTTATAATTCCATGTTCAATTTAGAATTATTTTTATGCATATCATTTTATCTGTATAATTGCCATGACAATCTTCAATTTTAACATGTTTTTCTATATATTTCTTCAATTTTATCAGAAATATTTTCCATGTAAATTTTCAAGTTTATCAGAAAGTGTTTATAATTCCACTTTTAATCAACTTAGGAATACTTTTATGCCTACCATTATTATATCTATATAAAAATTTCCATGATAATATTTAATTTTGACATGTTTTTTTACATTTTCCTACAATTTTATCAGAAATATTTTCCATATAAATCTTCAATTCTATCATAATATGTTTCTATTTCATTTTTCAATTAATTTAGCAATGTTTTTATGTCTACCACTTTACTCTTTTATTTTCCATGAAAATTGTCAATTTTAACGTGTTTTTCTATACATTTCTTCTACTTTATCAGAAGTATTTTCCACATAAATCTTTAATTTTATCATAAAATGTTTTTACTCCATTTTTCAATAAAAGAACATGCTTTTCAAAAAAAGAAGAAAGAAAGTGACATTTACAGTGAAGCCTAAATCATCAGCTGGGGGTATGCTGGGATGGTGAGGCACTGTGGAGACTGAGGCAGAGGTGTCAAGACACAGATAATAGGTGCGCTAGGGAAGGGGGGTGGTCTTGCAAAGAAAGCGAAGAATGCTCTAGTAAAGGATTCTCTCTCTCTCTCTCTCTCTCTCTCTCTCTCTCTCTCTCTCTCTCTCTCTGTGTGTGTGTGTGTGTGTGTGTGTGTGAGTGATGTATATGAAAGTTTAGGATATATAAATAATGAACAACAACGAATGATGGATCTGGAAAACCTAGCCTTCGCTGACAATGAAATGAAACTCCAACTGTATCCCATCGTTGAGCGTTGTCACAACATTTTAAACTAAGAATGCTGAGATCACACCTTATTCCTGGTTGGTTTCAAAGACCGCACGTTGGCAATATGAACCTCAGATTCTAGGGGAGAAACAGAACGAGGACAGGGGCATAAGAGGAGAGTTTCTGTGACCCACATGGGCGGGTCTTTAGCAATAGAGCACGGTCATGGCCTCAGCATGAGTAGTGTTCACAGATGAAGAGAACAGGAGCATGTGTGAGGTGTTTGTGGGTAGATGGTTGAAATTATGTCCCATTGTGACATTGGGAATAGAGAGTGGAAACTTTCAAGGTAGCTGTTACGTGAATGCTGGGTCTGTTTAGTGATGCTTCCAACAAATGCTAGTTGAACATGAACTGTGTGCCAGGCATTATCTTCTGGGCCATGCACACAGCAGTGAAGAGATTCTGTTCCCATGGAGTTTATTTTCTCTCAGACGGAGATAGCAAACTATCTGATTGTTCTAATGAATATTAATAAGAATGAGGAGAAAACGCCGGGCACTGGAATGTAGAGAGATGGAAAGAGAGCCAGTTGAATGTATAAAGGAGGGGTGTTACGTAGGGAACCATGGCGTTGTTCTGACCTAGCTACCTTGAGAGGCACACTTCATAGGCTTTTCAGTTCATGACTCCTGGGGCACAAGGTACTTCCACTTCTTGAGAGACCCCTGCATTCCTCAGGCAGCAAAACATTCACAATACTCTGTGCTTCTCTGTATGTTCCCTTGAAGTCAAGGGAACATGGAAACTTGATATGACAATTGGTCTTAGACATTAATCTTGTGTACCCTGTGCATCTTGCAGATATCATGGTATCCTGGCAAGGACAACTGTATTGATCCTGGAAATTTCCACTATATTCTGTTTCTGATCAAGGTGTAGACAGTCCAGTTGCTCTCAATACAATTGCCACAGCATCAATCTTACTGTGGATCCTCTAACAGGCCAGATTTAATTCCTCATGGCCATAGCAAGTGACCTTTGTCCAGTAAGTAAGCATAGGCACCTATGGGTTACTTCAAGAGGAGGCATTTAAACTGAGACCTGAAACAATGAGAAAAAGCTAGCCACATCTATGGTGGAGGAACACTACAGATAGGAAAACAAATACAAATTTGCTACTGGGGGACAGCTGTGATAAGCAGGGAATGAGAAAGGCAAGACGTTGGAGGTGGCTGAGGCTGAAGGAACAAGACCTAGGAAGCAGAGTTCAATGTCCAGAGCTTATCAAGACCAGTTCTTGTTGGCACAACCTGTGAGATCTCTGAATACAGAAGCCAGGACTGGTGGTGGCCTGAGGTGAGGGAAATGAGATGTTCAGTTGGATATAACTTTTACAGCCACAGGAAATGCCCACTAAAGAATTGAGGAAGAGCTTTCTTGGAGCTAAGCTCAGGTATAGGAAGGAAGACTTGAAGAGAACACGTGTCATTGAAAAGAGCATACAGGTTGCTGACTAGGCTGTGTTCCTGTGGAGTAAGGCTGCCTAAGAGGCCACAAATCTCAGGGGCTGTTTGAGGTCAGACATCCTGCAAGTTCTACTTCCTACACAAATGAAGTGAGGGAAATTATTTAGACAATACTTTATCAGCTCCCTCTACTTTGGCTGGTTCACTCATTATTATACTTTGAGGCAAATTAGTATAAAAATTAGCTTCAGAAAGAAACTCACTGAAGTAGAAAAGAAATGTAACAGCCCATCAATATTAAACAGTATTTTTATTCTCTGTGAGGGATGCTGTCTATGAGTACAATATAAAAGTTCCAGACTAACCTTCAAAGCCTGATGAAGTCTTTCTGCCAAAAATGCCGGGGTGTTCCTCGTACAATGAACTGTTTGTTGTTGACCAAAAAAAGCAAAATAGTGATTAGTTTCACTTAATAGAAACTGAGTCTATCTTACTTACTACTGAATTTTACTCACAAGGAGCAAAAAGCTGCTAATCCTGGATTTCAAAGCCCTGTAATGTCATATTTGCACAGAAATTCAAAACAGTAATTATCTTCAGCTATGGGGAAAATAAAATTATGTGCCAAAGATGTTCCCACATGTCTGAGTCATCTTCACATCTCCGGCATGTTGTGTACCTCATTTTATGCTGATAATTCCCTGGGTTGTACCACAACTCAGTTTCAACATCTTTGGCTACCAATGAATAGCTTGGGCTACTAATGACTATGGAGATGTGGTTACAAATAGCTCACTTCATAAAAAAAGAGCATTAAACTTCAGCTTAAAACCAAATCTCTACACAGATGGATTTTCCTTTAAAATGACAGAGTTAGGATGTATAGGCTAGTATTAGAACAACTATCTAAAGCTTGAGTTTATTCATTTAAAAATAGGTTACAGTCTTCCAAGTCTTTGTTATGAAATGGCAAGAAAAACAGAAATAAAACCAGAAATAGGAAGCTCACAAAACCATAAGTAAATTAGTTTTCTTTGAGCCAAAGTGAAAATACATAGGAAGAGTAAAATCTATAGAGAACACACCTATTCATGCAACACAGTTGTTTCTGTGCTTTTACATCTGATTCAGGCAGGAATCTGAGCACAGGTGAGCAGATGAATTTTATAATGGATTTAGGGGCTCGTAGAAAGCCTTGACTTTCCTTATAGTGGCTTACACGCTTGCATACAGTAAGACAGACTTACTGTATGTGGTGGTTTAAGTAGAAATGTCCTGCACAGAATCTGACATTTGAACATTTGGTTCCCAGCTGGTGGCACTGTTTGGGAAGGATTAAGAGGTGTGGCTTTGCTACAGAAAGTATGTCACTGTGAGTAAACTCTGAGAGTTGAAATCCTTGAGTTAATTCCAGTTCAGTCTCTCTGCTTCTTGGCTGTAGTTCAAGATGTGAACTCTCAACATCCTGTCCCAGCTGGCATACCTGTAGCCCCTTCTTTCCAATTAGGACTGTTATTTCTGTAGATGCATAAGCCCAAATAAACCCTTCCCTTCATCTTTAAGTCACCTTGGTGATGGTATTTTTTTTCCTCACAGTGACAGGAAGGTAACTAATACAGTGTATAAATGACTTAAGGAAAACTTAAGAAGTGAAGCTGTTTGACAAGAAACCAACCATTCCCACTGCTACTACTAAACTTTCTTCAAAAATATTAAGTCTTAAGATTTGGACAAAAGCATGGTGAGTCTTTTTTTTTTCTCCTTTTAAATCTTCTTAAGCTTCTCATCTATCTTCCCACTTTATACACTCCTTCTCATCATGGTCCTTCCTTTCCTTTACCCCACCTTTTCTTTATGTTCCTAAGTATAAGGTTTGTTCTTTGTATCTAAAAATGTAGGAAGCAACAGAGTAACTCAATAGTAAGGAACTTATTTTTTGCATATAACATCATAGGAAGGGGAACTGGAGGAGGAGCCACTTCAATTATAATCATTATCAACAGTTCACAATTGTTCATTTCCTACTGTCATTATTGTCTTGACCAAACTATAATTTGCTATAGGTTCCTAATCTCTGATTTGCTCCTGATCTTGAGCCAGCATTAAAATTAAGACCATACCCCTTTATCATCTCACAGACTCAGATACCCATGGTTCAAGAAAGTCACTTAACCCACCTGAGCCCCCAGGTTTACTGTGTCACCAGGGGGATGAACCTTCTTGTTGGTTCTAATGCTTTGAACCAAAATTGGGAGTCTGTGTGTCCAAATACTGAAGGTTCTTTTCCCCAATTGGTTTTTGATTGATCAATAAAGAGTCAGTGGCCAATGACTGGGCAGGTAGACTAGGGCATTACCTTTGGATTTGCAATGGCTAGAACCTGGAAGGAGGGGGAGAAGAATCACCAGGATTTAGAGGCAGACAAGTCAGGTTTAGAGCTACAGAAGGAAAATCATCCAAAATGTAGGTGAGAAGGAATGTGGCCCCCAGAAGGGCTGCCCAGAAGTATCTTGGGCAGCAAAGACTAGATGGCTGCTCAGAAGGTAATAGGGTGTACTGGTTGGTTTTTGTGTCAACTTGACATAAGCTGGAGTTATCACAGAGGAAGGAGTCTCCCTTGAAGAAATGCCTCCATGAGATCCAGCTGTAAGGCATTTTCTCAATTAGTGATCAAGTGGTGGGGAGGGTCTAGCCCATTGTGGGTGGTGCCATCTCTAGGCTGGTAGTCCTGGATTCTATAAGAAAGCAAGCCAAACAAGCCAGAGGAAGCAAGCCAGTAAGGAACATCCCTCCATGGCCTCTGCATCAGCTCCTGCTTCCTAACCTGCTTGATTTCCAGTCCTGACTTCCTTTGGTGATGAACAGCAATGTGGAAGTATAAGCTGAATAAACCCTTTCCTCCCCAACTTGCTTCTTGATCATGATGTTTGTGCAGGAATAGAAACCCTGACTAAGACAGAGGGCAACAAAGATAAAATATAGAATTAGAGCTTGTTAAGTCAGGATTACAGGACGGAAGTGTGAGTGTGTGTGTTTTTCATTTGAGAATCAAGTCCAGGACAGCCAGGGCTCTGTTACAAAGAGGGCTCTGGCAGGTGACTGGGAGTGCGACCTGCCAGGAGCACAGAGCAGTTTAGCCAAAATTACCACTACACCTGCTTTGAAGGATTGTCAAAGGTTTAGCTGAGTTGACATTTGTGAAGGGTTGAGCACAGTGCCCAGCATACAGAATTTGCTTAAAAATAAAAGTTAAGGCACCATAATTAGGAGTCATTCTTCAGAGATGGGAATTAGCATTTGGAGAATGAATCTCAGGTACCAGGAAAGGGAAATTACCCTGAGGGATCACCTGAGGTGATCTTAGTTCCGGTGGCAAGAATTACTACAATGGATATTGGAAAGGACTTCCCACTGGTGAGGTGACAAGATGTTCAAAGTTTTGGCATTCCCCAGTGGAATTCTGAAGTCCATTCTACAGTGTCCCTAAGTAGATCTAAGTAGCCTAGATCCCCACCTCTCTGTGAATGTGTATGAGAGAGACACAGAAAGACAGAGACACATGCATGCATTTTTTGACTCTTCACTAAAGTGGTAAAGAATCCTGGCTTTGAGTAGTGCCTCATCCTTTGATCTCATCTTTCTTTTGGGGCACTTTCTTAGTGCCTGGAAGAGCAAACTGTGAGACCTCATTGCCTGTGTAACAGCATTGCTGACCACTCATTAATTTATGTGTTTAAACGGGGATGGATTCAGCCTGAATCCCACCTGATCAATCACTCAACCAAAGAGGAAGAGATCTACAGCTCTGATTGGCTCCAATTCGGGAGGCCATTGACATCTTCCAGAGATAACAAAGTACAGTGGAATACCAAATCGATTAAGACTCAATTTCAACAAGGTTCAATAAAAATGCCAGTAGAATGTAATATTTTAGCTCTCAAAGAGGGTATAATCTAAACACAATGACAAGCCAAATACAAATTTAAAAGTAGATAACCTCCATGTATTATTTAACCATATTGGTTGAGAGCTGCTTGTGTCATGCTGGGGACTGTAGGAGCACAGAGATGGATTAGTCCAGATTCTTATAATTAGCTCACCTTGACATGGACTTCAAAGAAGTACAAACAGTTCCATTTATTAACACTCAAGGGCTTACCTATGGCCAGCAGCAGGTCTTCAAAATGCCCAGATAATTCTCCTTTAATGCTGTCCTCAATGTCCTTCTGGCTAATATTTCTGTACTCATCAAATGCTAAAAAAAAAAAAATAGCACCATAAAAATATTTAAAGCATCCCAGAGGGCCACACTTGAATATATTTCACACTTAAAAATGTAAGATGTAGCAAATCAACGAGCAAGCTCAGAACCTCAGCAATCATCAAAAGTTGAACACAATGAAGACTGAGCTCCTTAGGCCATTTCTTCAGTGATCTCCCTTCCACTCTTCCCAGACTGAAGCAGTTTAAAAAACTTGAAATGTTCTGTGACAAATAACTTATCTATTGTAAAATTATAGCAGCTCTATGAAGCAATGCTGTGCTAGGTGGTCAGAAGTGCTTTACCTGCTACAGAATGTTAACTGGGAAGCTTTCTTAAAACATTTTTAATATTAATTTTATGTAGTGTGTGTGTGTGTGTGTGTGTGTTCATGTGCAAAGGTCAGAGGACAACTTATAAGAGGTAGTTTTCTCCTTCCACCACATGGGTTCCTAGGACTAAACTCAGGTGATCAGGCTTGGTGGCAAGTGTCTTGACCTGATGTGCCCCATTACTAACCCTGTCTAAGAGGGTTTGGATTTTCTTGTGCAGAGGGAATCATTCTCTAAGGCAGGATGGCTCTCTTCACACCTACCAGCAGTCACCTATATGTCTTGATCATTATACTTATGTCACAATGTGTTCAAGAAGATTTCATAAACCAAGTACATTTTTTTCAGTGAGGTTTTAGTTGCTGCTCTTTTGTTTTGAGATGGGGTCTCACATATGCAGCCCTAGTTGGCATAGAACTTGCAGATATCCTCCTGCCTCTGCTAGGACTACATGGACCAGCCAACACATTTTGAAACAAAGAAAATTTGCAAAGATATACAGGGGTCACCTTACCGCTCTGTTTTCAAACAAAGACCTAGATCAAACCACTAATACATTGCGCATAAAAATTGCTGTCCAAGTTTAAAGAAGCAGATTTCAAAATAAAAAGTCACAGCAACGGCCTTCTGTTTTCTCAGCTCAGCATACGGTTGGTACTGTGCTGCAGCTGCTCTCTAAACTGACACGGGGCAGCCCCTGTCAGAATTTAATCCCACTAGAAGCTCTGGGCCCTTTAAGAACAGCTCAGGGAGATACCTGAGTGAGGGACTCAGTCAGGGGTCTCCGAAGAGGAGCAGGTTCTTCCTTCCCCCTTATTTCCCTTCATATCAGAAAGAAGCCACCGTTCACACCATTAACCAGTCAACAAAGAAAGCTCCCAGTCAATGCCAGGGAGAGGTAGGGCAATGCCTGACTTTTCCATAAGGTGGCGAGCCAGGTGGAAGCATGGCAGCCAGCTCTCGCTCTCTGCAGGATTGCCTCTGTCTTCCTCATTCTCATCTAGAGCTACCCACGGGGCAAAACGGACGAGAATGTCAGTGCTATCTAGTCAAAATGAAACTTGTCCATTTGGTCTCCTAAGGTGTCTCTAGGTAAACGACAAAGACCTTTGCAAAAGCAACACAGAGTCAAGTCATACATACTTAGTTTCAGCTGTGGAAAGCTCCGGAGACACAGGATCTCGGTGAATTTGTCTTCGTCCGTGCCCCATTTGTTCTCACCAGCATTATAGAGGATCTGTTGACAAATGGAAGGAGCCCCGTGGGTCATCTCGAATGCAATTCTTTCTCTATTTGAGAGGAGGGAATGGGAAGAGTGGGAGTTTCACTCAATTTTAGAGACCAATCAAATCTGAAGGTCAAACGCAGGACCTGGAGGAGGGAATGGTGGATACTTGACGCCACAGTGACAGGCAGAGGCTGGGCTGGATGACACTTGTCTCTAGGCTTTGCCTCAGACAGGACAGGAGGGGACAGGGCCAGTGCAGAGCCGTTGGTGGTGGTGGTGGCGGCGGCGGCGGGTGTACGTAAAAGCCGTTCTCCTGGCTGCTACTCACCTGAGCATCTTTTTTGGCCAGATGCTCATCCACTTTGAGGCTTTCATCTCTTCTCCCCTAAAACAGCAGAGATGAGAAAAGTAAGGTCAGCCCTTCAAGGACACAGTTCATGCACCAGCTCATCTTAGTAGGTAGGTTTTTCCATGATGCAGACTATGTAGCAGAGAAAAATCAGGCTCTCTTGGCTCCGAACCTGTCTCTGCCATCGATAGTCAGTCAGTGTAGCAGGGCACACAATCTAGGGTCTCAACCTCCTCTGGAAACTCAACAGTGTTGCAATGAAAAGACAAGGCCCAGACGGAAAGTATTTGCAAAACATGCTTGATTAAAGACGAATAATCAAAAAGTATAAAGATCTTCTGAGGGTCAGGAAGAAGATAATAAAAACCAATTTTAAGAGAGAGTAAACGATCTAAGGAGACATCTCACCAAAGAAGATGTTTAGACAGCAAGAAAACATGGAAAGATGGTTTTCATCATGTCCCTGGGGACTCTAAATTAAGGCAGGATCTGTTAACACGATTAAACTCCAAAACACTGATGACTCCAAATGCTGGGAAAGAGAGGAAACACTAGGAACTCCACTTTCACTGCTCGTGGGAATGCAAATGATACATGGGCTGTGAGAGACCGTCCAGCAGTTCCTTACGTTGCTAGGTCTATTCTTAGAGTGTGATCCAGCAGTCATGCCCTTCAACGTTTATCTAAGCAAAATGGACACATGCCCATACAAAACCTTGCACATAAATATTTAGCTGAAGTTTATTTACAACCGGAAAAGCTTTGAAGCAGCCAAGATGCCCTTCAACTGATAAACAGTTTATTCAGTTAAACTAGGCATAAGCTGACCAGTTAGTTGTGAAAAAAAAAATATGGAGAGACATCACAGGCATATGCGATATCCATTATGTTGGTAGGATGACATATGTTTTTTGATATCGCTAAGCGGTTGGCTCTGGAAACAGGACTGACCCTGCAAGTTCTGGCTCAAGCATGTTTACGTCACATGTCCTCCAAATGCCCCTGTCCTGGGTCAAGGCTGGCCCCGTGACTCTGCAACCAAGAGAAGGCAAAACAGCTGGCAGCTAAGAGAGCTAAAACATGCTGTCCGTGAAAACAGTTAAGAACTCAACTCTCTCCATCTGCAGTGACAATTGTTTATCATATGATGATATCATAATATTACAATGTCTATAAGGCAGAAGCTCACTGTAGAGAGAATACCGCCCTGCCCGGAACTGAGCAGGGCATCCAGTCATTTCGGATAGATGGTTATAAGTGTTGGTTTGAGGATGCTCTCTATCTTTGCTACTCACTGATGGTTCTTTTACTTGGAAGCCTCACCAGCAGGCACACTATGCTCAGCTTCACCAGCAGGCACACTATGCTCCGCCTATGACTCTCAGTCTAGAGATCCACTGGGCAAGCTCTGTTCAGCTGTGTTTCCCCACTGAGCCGCTGCTGGATCTTTGTAATCACCAGCTTGATGTTGCTACCCTTTTGTTACTCTTTCAGCTGGGATACTGCGGTGGTTTGTGCTGGATGCTGCCAGTGGCCCCGTTTGATGGAGCTGTTCTATCCTTCTGCAGCTACTTGTGATAGTTCGTTTACTTTGGCTTGCTATAAGAAACTCGCTCATTCAAAACAACAACAACCCCCCCCCCAAAACAAAACAAAACAAAAAACCCAACAAAAACAAAACAAAAACCCTAAAGTGCAGCTATCATGTCAGTGTCCTGATCACACAGAATGGCAGATGAGTTAATGCTAAAAGCGGGTCTGTAAAGGCTGCATGGTGAGTGACTTCAACTACTGGACACTATACAAGAGGCGAACTAGAAGCAGAAAAACAAGGGTGGTTTCTGAGGGAGAGGAAAAGGTTGCTATAAATAGACAGAAGACAGACTTCCTGGAGAAGTGGAACTATTCTGCATGAAACTGTAAAGGAAGGCCCATTCATAGATCTGTTAAAATCCATAGAACACTTGAGTGGACCCTAAAGTACTGATTTCTACACAGTCAGCGCCTCAATTATTCTCTCCTACTCTTCACAACTTCTCAAGGGGTTAATGTCTATCTAAAGCGCAATTTCACAGGTATGAGCACGCTTCCTGAAAGCTTAAAGTAACTTGTTCAGATGCAGAAAGTCATTAGGCAGCGGGAAGGTCGGTCCAGTTATGCTTGATCCAAAACTAGCTCTGGAGGGCTATTCTTCCTGCGTACATCGGGTGAGCGCGCTTCAAACACACGAGCATGCGCACTGGGACACACACTGCTGAGGCCACGCCTGCCGCTGCCCTTTAGAGGTTTGGGTTTGTGGATTCAACCTTCGTGAGGTTTTCAGCAGTTAAAGCACCTGAAGCTATAACGAGGATGGACTATTTCCAAGCGGAATAAAGCCTCACTTTTCAATCGCTGCCTCAGCCGACATGCTGTGTCTCTTGAGATTTTCCTACACATCAGGAGCTGTGTAAATCAGCGGCAAGAAGTCAGCGAGACAGGGCTTTAATCATGTCGTCTCTTACTCAAGCCTGTGAATAAATCTCATCCTTGACTTTACCGCCTTGGTTTTTTTTTTTTTTTTTAATGTGTGTGGGTATTTAGCATGCATGTGTGTATGTGTGCCACGTGCATGCATGGTACCCATACACGCACATGCCTGAAGAGAGATTGTGAGCCAATGTGAGGATGAGACTCTGATCTTTGTTCTCTGAGGAACAGCCAGCACTCTTAACTGCTGAGTCACTTTTCCAGCCCTGAAGTTAGCATCTTTAAGAAATACGTATTATTTATTACACATTCGTATGTATGTGCTTGGTGGGTCACCTGTGCAAGTGTGGAGGTCAGAGGGTTGCCTCATGGAGGTGAGTCTCTCTCTATATATCCACTTTTCTGTGGGCTCCTGGAATTGGACCCTGATTGCCAGAGTTCTTGGTCAGTGCCTTTAACCTGCTGCAGCTCCTGCATTACTCCGAACATTACTGAAATCATAAACCTTCCAAGTAAAGTGAACAGTGGCCTCATATGCTCACATAATATCACTTCCAAGGTATCAGGATCAAAGTCCTGAAACAGGATATGTTTTCCCCGGTTTTACTACCCAGTTCTGAGAATAGTCCTATGTCTTCTCATTTTATTTAAACAAAATGAGTATTCTTTGGAACCCAGAAGAATTCTGTATGTTCTAAAGATGCAAGCACGGTGGAAAATGAGCAATTTTGAGTTTAGGTGGGCGGTGCATCAGAACTGCACACTCTGAATCTCAATGGAAACACTTGTGATCTGTAGGCCGACCTGAGCCAACCGAGGCTTTTTGTTGTGGTTATATCACCACGTATGCTTCTGTGATCTTGGTTAAATGCCTTATTGATAACTGCAATGCAGATGTCATGTGAACGAATCGCTTCACAGAAAGTGAGAATCTCATGGTCCTAGGTTCTGTTAACTCCCTGAAAGCGAGGGGAAGCAGATAATTAACAGTGAAACCTTACATCTGCCAAAGTCAGGAGAGCTTTCCGGAAGTCTCCCGACGTTTCGGAACTAATGTCATCTCCGAGGCTCTTCTTATACACTGAAACCAAAGAAGAACGAGATTCAGTCCTGAGGAACTAAAACAGACCGCTCCCGTGCAGAGGGCAGTGACCGAGTGTCCCCTCGGTTTGACTTCCCCATGCTCTCCTACTGTGGGATGGAGGCATTGCTCTGGGTGTTGTGAGAGGCAAACAACAGGAAGAACTGTGGTTCTGGGTTCAGTTGGGGTTCATTTCATCTGACAGGACAGGAATCTACTAGTTGGCTTTAGGTTTTCACATTTACTCTTCCTTCATATGAAGAGTCCTAACCTTCAACAGAGGTAAATCAAACAGCCTGAGGCTGTGCTCTTGGCGAACTGTGAGAAGCCCAGTTACTAAGTTCTTGATCACACATAGGCAGGCATGAATGCGTTTGCTGGGAAGTCCACTCAAAGGGATGAGCTGTCGCCACTGTGTCCTTTCCTTCTTCCATTCTGCCTCTGTGGATTGAGGCGCAAGGCTTAGACCCTGTCCATCACTATGAAGGATGGGGCCTGAGTCTCTGAAAGTTTTGAGATGCTATAGACATAGAATTGTCAATCTCGCAAAATCTACATACAAAAGAATTAAATATTGATAATGTGTAAGCCACTGCTATTGTTCAGCTTTATTGAATCTAACTATCATCTTAAATCATTTTGAGCTGAAGGGGTTTGCAGCTCCATAGGAGGAACAACAATATTAACCAACCAGTACTCCCAGAGCTCCCAGGGACTAAATCACCAACCAAAGAGCACACATGGAGGGACCCATGGCTCCAGCTGCATATGTAGCAGAGGATGGCCTGGTCCAACATCAATGAGAGGAGAGGCCCTTGGACCTGTGAAGGCTCACTACCCCAGTGTAGGGGAATGCCAAGACAGGGAAACTGGAGTGGGTGGGTTAGTGAACAAGGGGAGAGGGAATGAAATAGGGAGTTTTCAGATGAGAAATGTGGAAAGGGGATAACATTTGAAATGTAAATAAAGAAAATATTTAATAAAAAAGAAATCGTCTTAAGAAATGCTTCTAGATTATATTACTATTGCTCAAAAAATAAGGAATAAAAAAATAACCAATGCCAACTTTGTGTTCACATATTCTAGTATATGCTATACTAGTATAGCATATACTATACTCTACACTAGTATATTACACATTATGAGTATACTACATACTATACTATATATTAGTGTATTATATGCTATACTAGTATACTATATACCATACTATACATTAGTATATTATACATTATACTAGTATACTATATACTATACTATACACTAGTATATTATATGCTATACTAGTATACTAGTATATACTCTATTATACACTAGCCTAGTATATGCTATACTAGTATACTATACACTATACACTAGTATATACTATACTAGTATACTATACAATAGTATATTATACACTATACTAGTATAATATATACTATACTATACACTAGTGTATTATATGCTATACTAGTATACTATATATTATACTATACATTAGTATATTATGCACTATATTAGTATACTATATACTATACTATACACTAGTATATTAAATGCTATACTAGTATACTAGTATACACTATACTATACACTAGCATAGTATACATTGTACTAGTATACTATATATTATACTAGACACTAGTATAGTATATACTATATTAGTACACAAATACACTAGTATAGACTACTTGTAGTCCCTTTTGCATGTTAAGGGGTAAACTGTGCTCACTTTTACTTTTTTACTTTTATTCTTATTTGTAAATATTTATTTATTTTCTTTTATGTGTATGAGTGTTTTGCCTGCATGCAAGTAAATGTACTTTGTATGTGCCTGGTGCAAACAGAAGTCAGAAGAGGGGTCAGGCCTCTCTGGAAATGAAGTTACATTATTATTATTATCCACTATGTGGGTCCTGAGACTGAGCCTGGGTCCCCTGTAAGAGCTGCAAATTCTCTTAAGCTCTGGGACATTTCTCCAGCTTTGATATTTATTCTTAATATTTTGTAGTTGAGGCCAGGGTCTTGTGCATGTTGGACAAGAGCACTACCGCCGAGCACATTTCCTGTCCCACCTACAACTTAACTTTTCTGTTCTGCTCTTTTGGAGTAGTGATTCCCTTGCTGGTAACACATATCTGGATGGAGGTGACACAAGGTGTCAATATGAATCCCTTCTACACTCTTTTCAATAACTTCATAAACTTTCCACATGGATAACCATCTTTAAATCAGTAAAAGACAATTACAGAAAGTGATAGATCGCATCGCAGCAAAAATATCCTCAGCACAATTTAATGACTCTCTTTAATGAAATCTATCATTTTTGAAGAAATTCATACAAATAAAAGACACCAGAGATATAAATTATTTATATTAATGGTGATAATTTATGCCTACCAGTCGTAATATCATCTCACCCTACACTCTATTTAGAGAAAAAATTTTAATCTAAAACCAAATCAAAAGTATTTTGTAATTTTAGAATGATTTAGATAAGACTAAATATTCATGCCACTCGGTCTCCTCTGGCTTCCTTCTTCACCACATAGTTTGCAGGAAGTTGGACTATTAAAAAAATTAAAATGCAGACTGTGAAAGGAAGGGTGGACATGATTTCTGCCCAGCACATGCATGTATACAAGCATGACAATGAAACTCATTAAGATGTACAACCAGTAGGTACCAATAATTATAGCAAAAAGGAAATAGACAAAAATGATTCCAATACAGTTGACAAGTGCCTTGTGCGTTTTGAAGCATATTAGGATGAGAGAATGAGGATGGTGTTGCAATAGGAAGGAGCCTGAATCAGGACTTAAGAGTTCATGATCCCTGATTTGCCATTCTTTCATACACCAGGATCCTTGGAATCCTGGGAAAAGCATAGTTCCTAGCTGTTTATTTAGACTATTGTGTCACTGCATAAATGGGACAGCTTATTGCTTTGATAAAGGCCAAGTTGATGAACTCCTTTGATAGATTTTTATGTATGGGTTACAATTTCACATTACAATGGAGTCCTGTAGGACTCTGCAAGTATTTTGTACCCACACTAACTTTATACCCTTTATTACATTCGTGTGTGTGTGTGTGTACACGTGTGTGTGTACACGTGTGTGTGTGTGTGCACGTGAGCACACGTGTTTGTGCATGCCACAGCCCATGCATTGGGGTACAAGGACAACTTTTGGATTAAGTCCTCTTTTGCTACCATGTGGATCCCTAGAATGTAAACCACATTTCTAGGCTTGGAGGAATGTGCCTTTACCCACTGAAGCCATCCTGCGAGTCCCACTTGAATCAAATATTCTAAACACTAATTATGTACCCACCTGGACCTTTTATTAACCAGTTCTCTCATCTACTTCGAATTCGAATGCTTCCTGCTAAGTTTCTAGCTGGGACTGAGTGGAGATCAGTGGGCAGGGAGAGGAAAGAAATGCATTTTGCTGTATGTTCCTCCCTGAAAGGCAGTCATGGCCTCTGCAGCAAACTCCTTGCAGAACAACAGAGGTACCAGCTCCAGACAGGCAAGATCCTCCTCCCAGAAATCTGAATGCTTCCTTAGAGTTCCTGGCAGCACCAACACCGGGCAGGTGGCTTCCTCCTCCTGAACTTACAGTTGCAAATAATCCTGACTTCTGTGCCATTGAGTTCTTAACTTTGGAGGTATTTGGTGTATTACCATCTATCCTCCATTTCTGTTCTTTTTCTGTTTTCCAAAAGTATTGATGCAGTTATCTCTATTAGACTCTCTCTGTTAAAATGCCAAGTATTGTTTGTGGTTTTCTGACTGGAGCCTAATTCATACATCAGTAACAAATTAGTCACCTATTATTTAGGTATCTATCATTTGATGAGAATTTCTAAAAATAATCTTTCTCATACCCATCTGGGGCCCAGAATCCCCTTTTCCATGGGTCTTTACAGCACAAGTGGCCCTCCTGGAAATGAAAATTTAGAAAACATGGCACTGTCGAGGTCCTTAGAGAACTTTGTGGATGTTGTGTAATTCAGAATTGAATTGATATTTGGTTCTTGATTCTTGGAACAAATTCTTGGACTCTCTCTCTCTCTCTCTCTGGTATTTGAGACTCTTATTTACAGTATTCTGAGTTTTTCTAACAAGATGACCAAGAATAGCAAGCAGTAAGATTAGTCAGACCAACCCTGAGATGAGAGGGTTAAGCTTTGAGTCAAGGGACACAGTCATACCAAACCTCTGAGGACAGGCTATGAGATGAGCTCAATCACATGGACAGTGACTCAATCAATCATATCTCAGAGACAAACCTTGATTAAAAACAATGGCTACTGATATTTAAGTGAGCATGGTAACTTGGCAATTGCTCATTAACGCACCATCAGGGTAGAAGCATCAGATTGGAGCTCTTAAACCCTTGCCCTCTCTGTGTGTGTATGTGTGAGTGTGTGTGTGTTTTGCCCTGTGTGTGTGTGTGTGTGTTGTCATTTGACTGTCCATGAGTCACTTCCTTTATAACAAAACTGTCATTGGGAATACTATACTTTCATGACTTCTGTTAGTCTTCTACTGAGCTACTGAACCTGAGTGACTACTGAACCTGAGTGTGCAGTGAGAATCCTGGGTTACAGGCAATTGGTTAGAGGTATACAAGGCCTGGGAATGTCTGAACTTGTGTCTGAGCCTGAAGCGTAGTGGCTGAGAAACACCTATAAGATCCTACCACCCCTGAGCAGAGTCTGATTTACATAGTGAGGACGTTCTAATTTTTACACCGCTAACAGACATCAGCTCTAAATGACTTATCAAACTTTCCACACCCAAAATCATGAGCCTGAGTGGTTTTTAACTTATGATAGAAGTGCACAATGATTTGAGACTCTGATATTGATGAAAATGGTTGATTCAATTAAGTGAATGTTGAGGGCAGGGCCCTCTGAATCGAGGGTGCTATAAACACAAGATACTAACACCAAAGTTATATGGCAGATCACATTCTAACTTGCCCTGAAAATGCACAGTCCATGGTAGGATGCATTTTCTTTCCCTATTTCCTGCCTTCTCAAGATGTTCATGATAGGCGAGATGCTAGGAGAACCAACTTGGCTCGCACACGTGATCAGTGGTAAAGGCTGGAAGAAAACAAGGTTACCTGTGTAATAGGCCTGTGAGATCTCCTTCATCTGTCTGCTTGTCCTAGTTGTTAAGATTTCAATCAGGGCATCTTCATCCGTGCCAGTTCCCTGACAAAGGAAGAAGAAATCTTATCTTTAGAGCACTTACAAAATTAATTTCATGCTTTTCAGTCTTAATCTCTCATTTTGTACAGATGCAAGAACAGGTCTAAGTAAATCAGTGTAGGACCCCATATTGCTCGACACTAGCCTTCTGATTTTCCATGCATTTTAGAATTAAAATAACAAGTCATCTAGAGTAAACCCACTTTAGGTTTTTTTCAAGAGAGTACTCCATTCTACTGTGAAAATAGTCAAAAATAATCCTATGGAGGAAGAGTATAAGGGAAAATTGACCGTGTCATTAAAGATTGGAAGCGACGGCCTAAGAGGATTAGCCCGGGAAGCTGATGTAGCATTCTGTTTAGAAAGGGCTCCGCAGCAATTTTGAATGCATTCATCCTTGCACCTCTGGGCAGGGTTGGTCAGCATCTACCAGCCTTCTCACGCACAGAGGTTTTCAACTCTTCAGTAAATGTTGTTGTGGGCCTTGCTGGCTTGGAGCCCAGCTACCTCTAAGCTTCATTTATATCAAGGTCACTGACTCACCTTGTGAAGCTATTTGCAGTAGAATTTGATCAAATAAAGCCAATGAAACTTATAAACAGATTCAATTGTAGCTGGGATGTCTGCCACTGAATCCATCCATACAACTAATTTCTAACCAATGGATAAGTGTAGAGTAATCATGGGCAGACAAGTTCTAGGTGTGCCCTTATAGAGAGGCTGTAAAAGCTTCCTTATCCTATGTGTATTGTAGATGACTAGGATTGTGTTGGGGATTGGTTATAATGCTTTGATTCAATCGGGAATCTTTGTATCCAAATGCTAAAGGTTCTTGTCACCAGTTGGTTTTTGATTGATCAATAGATACTGAGCAAGGGAGACAGGGCAGGCCCCTTAGAGTTGTATGGACTAGGACACAGAGGGGAGGAGATGGAGGATAGCCAGGATGAAGAGGGGGATAGAAGAGGGGAGAGGCAGGAGAGAGAGCCAATGAGCCATGTAAAACTTTGGGTAAGTGTCTATTGGCCACTTTCCCATTTGGGCCCAGGGTAGCAGGGGAAGGTTTAAGAGTGCCCAGCCTTTTGAAGTAGCCAAGGCGTTTTAAAAAGAAGCTAGTGTGTGTGTGTGTGTGTGTGTGTGTGTGTGTTTCATTCTCAGATCCAAAGATAGCTCCTGAGCAGGTATGCCTATGTGATCTGCTGGGAGCCAAAGCGGTGCAGCAGCAAAGTCACTGCAACAGTGTTGTAATCTTCAGCTAAGATGGGAGAGCCTAAGACCGAAGGGTCCTTGATAATGAGACTATCACCATTCTCAGTCTGAAGTCCTTACTATGGACTTCTTCTTAACCAAGGAGAACATTTTCTAATACTTGTTGGTGTTAACATTTAGTCTAGGCTCTGCCTCACAGTTACCTGGCAACAGTCAGGTGTACCTGACTCGTCATTCACTCACTTCAGAAAAATCCCACAGAATCAAAGTCAAGAAAGAGGTTCAAATCTTAAAGACTACCTCCGTCATACTGCCTGGGCCACCAGGTGCGCATCTGCCTTCTAAGTGTGTGAGAGATGCTGCTTTGTAAGAGTGACATGTGTGCTACGGCTGGGTGCTTGTGATTCCAACAGTTGGAAAGGAGAGGCAGGAGGATTATGAGTTCAAGGCCACCTGGCCAACACAGTGAGACCTTGCTTTGCTTTGTCTTGGTTTTTTTTTTTTTTTTTAAGGGAACTATCCCATTGCTACATTATTCGAACTGAGATAGGCATGTCCAGGAAGAACTGAATCAAGACACAAGCTCAGTGGCCCAAAAGGGTACAGAGTGTATGCTGAGATTTAGATTCTAAGCGTTGCTTCTCTGATCATATCCAGTTGAACAAAACACCAGAGTCGCCACACTCCCAGAGTTCACAGGGTCAGGTTAGCTTATATCTGAGCCACCCTGCATTGAGATGACCCTCACTGAAAATGAGCCAATGGTTCCTATGCCAGAAGAGGAAGCTGCCTAGAAGAAAAAAGATACCCCGGGTGGTGGTGGGGGGCAATATCCAGAAACTTCTGTCATAGGGTAAACTCCTCATAAAGTAAACACAAGTGAAAGTTACACAAAAAACAACAAAGGTAAAGTTGAGTAAATTAATGTGTAATGTCTGCAGAGAAGGAACTGAGATGGACGATCATGGATGAGGATTCCAACACAAGGTCGCTCAGAATGCTCAGGAATCAGAGACCAACGCAGTAAGCTCTGAATGGGGATGAGAGGGGTGTGATGTTTAGCTCTGCGTGCCGTCTTGATCAGGCTACAGTTCCTGGTTATCTAGTCAGATGCTAACATGTGTGTTGCTGTGAAGGTATATCCTGACTAGAATGAGAGTCCATTATCGATTGATTTTTAATCAGACACACTTTAGACACTCTGCACTCTATTTGTGCCTGTCTCGTCCTGTTGAAAGGCCATAAGAGCAAAGGCAGGGCTTCCTCTAAAGAAGAGACTGTGCCTGTGGGCAGCAGCTTCAGAGACTGCTGGTGGCACCTGTCTTCTCTGACTCCCTCCCTTACCACCCAGACTTACAAAGCATACCTCGTTCCTTACAGTAAATTTCTTAATATATATGTTCTGCCTAATAGCTCCATTTATCTGGGGAATTATGGCTGGAAGAATTTTAAAAAATTCATAGACACCCAGACTCTGTTGGGTGATGAAGGTGTTAAGGAGTCTGGGGTTTAAGTGTTCACTGGAGATTTAAAGAGGTGACTCACATCACCTCACCTGAAAACATCTTTATAAAAGTAATTTTAGCCATGGAGAATAGTTCCAGAATGGGCAGAAATGGAGATGAAGGGACCTGCTTAGGATATTGATACAGTGTAACCAAGATATGCAGGTGGCTGCCGTAGATCGGCAGCTATGGATGGAGATACAGGCTTCCATCTTGCTGCTCTCTGAGATGTGCTTGATGGAGTAGACTTTAGAGCAGAGCCCACAGATTTGGTGAAAGATTTGGGGGTTCCAAAGGGCAAAAGAAAACAAGGGGTTAAAATTAATACAGGGCATAGGGCTTAAATAATGGATGGATGATGGTATTTACATTCAGTCAAAGAAAAGAGAGGCTGAGTAGTCAAAAAACAGGAAACGGAACCATCCATGCAGCCCATGGATGTCTGGGCTCCTGATTACACAGAGCTCCCCAGAATTGCCTCACCCTTTAAAGAGAACAATAAAAATGGCGCCCAAGCCCAGCAAGTCTGAAGCGAGTGTCCTGAGATTTCCCTAATTGACAGTGGAATCTGAGGAATGTCAAGGCCTTACCTTCATGGATTTCTTCAGTTGCTTCGCATCAAACACAGCTGGTGCAGTAACAAGAGCCACCATGACGTGCTCAAAGTGGCCAGAGAGGTCACCCTTCAAGTCATCTTTCAGCTCCTAAAATAAAAACCCCAAGGAGGAAATCATGAAATGTGTTTCTTTTCTCTTCCTCAGCAGCTGCCTAGGGAAAGAGAAACACAAGTATAAAGATGAGACGAAAACACACTCATCCACAGGGGATATAGCGGGAATGCTGAGAATATCTCAGTGGATATTAATCTTCATTTTATGAAGTTTCCACAATACCCCACCTTAAAAAGCCTTCTGCAAAACCCAAAGGAAGCTTTACAAGTACCCTGCTCAGTACACATTCTACACATGTACCAAATCATTACACCATACCCACAAATATGCACAATTAAAATAATAACTGATAAATAGGAAAGCAAAATGAATGGAGTTCCTAGGTCCTTGGTGTTCTCGATGCTCGGGCTGGGTAGGGGAGGAAGGGAGAGGGTCTTGCTGGTAAACACTGTGTTAAAACACCTTGCATCTCAGAGACCCCACTGGGCTCCAAAGAGAAAGGGGTGGGGACAATGGCTGGTCAGTCTCCTTTAGTGTATCTTAGACATTTCAAGTTGAGCATGTGTCCTTTGGGACTGTTTCCACCATTACATAAGGAGTCTGTCTCTCTCACCTAAGGGCGGGGCCATGGTTTCTGTTTCCAATATTCAAAGAAGTGCTATGGAATAGTTCTATTTTCAGGCCTGGTAGAGAGGCTGGCAGTCTCTTGGGCAGTTCTGATGATACAGACTGTCGCCATCGTCACCCACCAGGGACACAGTGGGTCATGAGATGGAGTCATGTCTCACTTTCTCTGTTTTAACTGCAGCACGGTTTTTTTTGTTTTTAAAATGCTACATTCGGCTGCCATCTGTCCTCAACCCAATGGCATAGAAATCTCTCATTGCATCACACAATGAGAGATGGCTGTTTGTCCTTTGCCTCGACTAGTTCTTTCTTCACACTTCACAGTGCTCTAAAAAGCCAGTAGGCCATCCATGTCGCCTACATGTATGGGAGGGGTTCTGACCCAGGTGGTTGGCAATTCATTCATTTCAATACAAGCTTCAGGGTGTCTAATCAACACTAGACATTTAAAGGTGGCTGGGATACAATGCTTAGGCCTAAGATGTTCACCCTAATAAGAAAAATTAAGGTATTAAAAGATAAAGTACAATTTTATTGAGCAGTATATTGGGTGTGTGAGAAAGGGTATCTGATAAAGGAGTTTGAATGCCTGAGGTACTGAAGAACACTCTCAGGGGTGATGTCTGAACTGGTTCTGATGATACCTGTTGGGATTCCTTCCTTCCCATACTTCATGACCCACAGCAGCCAAAATAATCTTCCCTTTTTTTTTTTTTTTTTTTTTTTGTTGTTCTGGAGATGGAGCACAGAGTTCTAGAAATGTTAGCTAAGTACTCTACCATTACACTAAAGCTCCAGGCTCCCAAATAATCTTTCAGTATTAAAAACTGGATGATATTATTCCCCTGCTTACACACTTCCAATGACTCCCTATTGTAGAATAAAATCAAGACTGTGTGTGAAGACATAAGGCAGTGATTCTCACCCTTCTTAATGCTGTGACCCTTTAATACAGATCCTCATGTTGTGGTGGCCCCCAACCATAAAATTATTTCATTCCTACATCATAACTGTAATTTTGTTACTGTTGTGAATCGTAATGTAAATATTTTGGCGTTGGAGGTATATCCAAGGGGTCGAGACCCACAGGTTGAGAACATAGAGCCCAAGCTAAACCCAGTAGTATGCCCCTGTAGTCTCAGCACCGGGAGAGATGCTGAGGCAGGAGGATCATTTGAATAGGGGAGCTCAAGACCAGACTGGCAACATGACAAAACCCCATGTCGAAACCCACAAATAAAAATGTTTAGTAGTCAGGTATGGTGGTGTACTCCAGTATATTTCTAGCTGCTTGGGAGCCTAGGGTGGAACAATCATGAGAGCTAGGCTGAGAAACACGGTGGCACCTGAAATATATTTTAAAAAGCTCCAGCATTACACGGCCATGCGTGGGGGAGATAGAACCCCAAGATAGGAGTTTGCAGATGCCTGCTGCCCAGGACCTTTTACCTTTGTCCTCCCCTCTGCTTGCCCTGCACATCTGCAGATGGAGGAGGTAAGACACAACATTGATTATTCTAGCAGCCAATCAAGCAGCAGTACCCTGCTGACATCACTTCCTTGCCATTGATTGATTGTCCTAGCAGCCAGTCAGGCAGCAGCATCCTACTGACATCACTTCCTTACCACGGAAAGGGAGCCTGTCATTGATTACCCTCCACCTTGTCACCCCACTTTCATGTTCTACTTGCAATGACTGAACTTATGTTTCTGATAGGAGGCTAGGCTAGCCCCACAGGAGATGGGAGGTACTGCCTTTCCTACCAGTGAATCTCCAGTCTCCAGTAGAGAACACTATTCAACAAAGAGATGACAAACATTGTGTGTCAATGACAGTCTTGTTCGGGTGTAGCTATTTTCGGATATGCATGTAGCTATTTTCTGACCCTTAGTGGGTTTTATGTTGGGTTTTCCGAGCCTATACTTATATAACTATTTTAACATTATAAGGGAAACTAAAGGTTACCTGAGGCTGCTTTTTTTAGATAGCTGGCCAGATCATTCTTTCTTTGTTGGGAGGACTGTTCTTCATATTACATGATACTTAACAGTATCTCTGACCTCTACACACTGAAGTTAGAATCACCCTCTACTTCCAGTCTAACTTGGGGTCATCAAAATGTCTCTCGAGACTAGGGACATATCTCAGTTGGTAGAGTGCCTGCCTAGCACTCACAAAGACCTGGGTTTGATCCTCAGTACCACATGTGACTCCTGGCTATAATCCCAATACTTAGAGGTTGAACACATGGGGGGAGGGGTGGTGTCAAAATAATCTTTAGCTACGTTGTAAGTTCCAGGCCAGTCTGTGCTATGTGAGACCATCTCAAAAAAGCAAAGGTAAGCCTCCCTTCATGTCAAGGGTGCTGTGGGGAGGGGACTCAGTGATGGCTTGGAGCTATTGCTCTAGGGCAGTGGTTCTCAACCTTCCTAAAACTGTGACCCTTTAATACAGTTCCTCATGTTGTGGTGATGCCCAACCATAAAATTATTTCATTGCTACTTTGTAACTGTAATTTTGCTACTGTTATGAATCATAATGTAAATATCTGATATGCAACCCCTATGACCCCAACAGGGTCGTGACCCACAGGTTGAGAACGGCTTTGAATCACCATTCTTCATTCCACAGGGAAGAAGCAGAAACCACAAACCACTGAGATGGTGGAAGCCAAGACCTGGACCAAGAGTCCTGACTCTTGAGCGGATGCACGGGGCAACTCTGCTACACTCAGTCAAAGATCCGTGACTGGTGCACAGAGGGACAACCAGGGCATGAGGAGATTAGTCCCTTCACGGCCTGCTATGTCACGGGTGGTACCTGTTCATATGTCGCTTGGTACTGCTTGACAATCAGCTGCCGCTGCGCGTTCGACCGCTCTGTCAGAATGTTGATGAGGGTTTTCTCGTCAGTTCCTAAGTGAGAACAACGTTATTTTAGGAGCCAAGGAGTCTCCTTATCTGTTTCAAGCAACAGAATCCGGGGTCCAAAACAAGCACAGACAGGAAAGAAAGCCTTTTAATTTTTAGTTTCCAGATTCTTGCTGGGTTAGAATTTGTGTGTTTGTGGTTTTGGTTTGTTTGATGGTTTTTGAAAAGGAAGTTTATTTAGGTGATTTGAGGGCTGGAAAAATTAAACCCAGTCAATCCTTGTCTACTCTTTCCTATGCGTACAGAGAGGAATATGAGGAACTGTACTGAGACACTTAAATATTCATTTGAGACAAAAAGAGGTTGGATATCTCTAAATCCTCCTCCCATATGTCAATTCCACGCAGACTGATCGTCAAGTTAAAAAAAGTGGAACTTCTAAACCTGGGAGGAAAATGCAGAAGAGCTTTATGGTTTTACGATTAAAATAGTACAGTAGATGTGAATCTTAGGAAAAATATTACTAAGTTTGGTTTTGCTAATGTTAAAACTGGCTGATATAAACATTAGCATGATCCTTTTGGGGTGGGGTGGGGACATGGGCCAGGAGATGGACTCGGAGGGGGAGAAGGATGTTTCTGTGGCTTGGGATTTTATTTAGAAAAGTTTATATTTAGGCCCAAGAGTACTACTAATTTTTATAATAATCTCGGAGAGTGATTTGGCAAAATTTCTAGTTTAGAAATAAGCATTCTGGGTAATCACCACCCAGAACTCACAACTCTTGTCCTATCCTAGAGAAATACTAGCAACTGCGCACAGTGAAGTCTAAGCCGGAACATTCACCAAGGACTTTTACACTGTAATAGAAAAGAGTTATAGGGAATTTGAATGTTTCATCAACATTTCCAGTTTATGATATAATATACAATAGACTACTGTGCAGTTAAAATTAATGACCCAGAGCTAAACTTATCAACACGAATAAATCTCAGAAACATTATGTTAAGAGGTAAAAAGACAATCGGCCATAGAACGAATGGGGCAATTCTCCGGTAGACACTATAGAAACCAGTACACACTTATGTATGTGGATGTGGTACTGGAAGTCCATACGTGTAAAGTCTAATTTACAAAGGTGATTTTCTCTAGATAATGGGATGAAATAAAACCGAGGAAGACTGGTCCGGGACGGTGTCTGTCATGATTTGTGATTATGATGATGATAACCAGTCGAAGGAGCTGTGGTGGTGTTGCTACGATTTAATTGAGTAGACATTAGAAATACTTTATTGACGGAAACTCGGCTCCCGTGCGCTTCTTCATTGCTTCACACTTTAAAATATCCCCTCATAACTTCTCTAATTCAGGATCCAAATTGGGCCAACTGGCTCTTTAGACGGGAACTTTCCCGGCTTGTTTTAAAATTGCAAAGGTCCACTCACCAATTCCTCTGATTGCTTTCCGGATAGCTTCGCCATCCACTGATGGGCTAAAGCCTGGATAATCCTTTATGGTTCCTCGAGGTCCAACCTAGAAGGAAAGTTCCGCTAGTCCAAAACCACACTTTTATTTATATCATAGTTACAAATACTCTACTAAATGTGTGTCTCACATGGTCATTGATGAAATTATGGAAAGGTGTTTATGCTTTTAAAATTCCACTGCCTTCTGTCGACTCTGTGTGTAACTAAAATGATGCCTCACTGAACCAGGCCTAAACACAGCCCACGGACAGCATGCTCAGAGGACCCTAGGAGAAGTCCTGTACTGGCACAGTTCTGGAGGAGATCCCAGAGGCTTTGAATTTGCATACTAAATGCCTGGAGCAAATGCTTTTTAAGTTGTTAGAAGCACAGAGCAGAACTTACAAGTCCTCTGGAAGAGCAGCAAGTGCTCTTAACTGCCGAGCCATCTTCCCTAGGGCATAAGCCTGTGAGAGATCTGTGGTAGCCCGGTTTCTTGCTGTTCCTGGCATAGTGCAAGCTCCCATCCCTTGACACACTTGTACTCCATGAGCAAGAGCCCCCCCCCCCAGGGGGGAAAAACTACACATATATAACATTGCTTCTCTAGGGTGATGAGCTGTCTCAATATCAGAGACTCTGAAGACTGCAGGATTTAAAGTTCCTACATACAAACTATAAGAAAACTTAAATTCTCTTCATCCACCATATTCCCCGGTGAGGATTCTGAGTAAGCTACTCATCACATCATTGATGATGTGAGCAGCTGTGGATCAGAGATTCTGGGATGTGTGAATCGATGTTGACCACTGTCCATGGGGAACCCTACTCTAAAGAATTAATAAACAAAAATGTTATTGAGACTGTTGTCTTTTATGCTCTGCTGAATGGGTATGTGACAGTGGCTCCAAGATTCTTGTCTGAGAACTCTGCTGACATGTTGGAGCTTCAAGAATAGCATAGAATATTTTTTTAAAAAAATAACTACATTACTAATTTTTTTTTTTTTTTTGGTTTTTCGAGACAGGGTTTCTCTGTGTAGCCCTGGCTGTCCTGGAACTCACTCTGTAGACCAGGCTGGCCTCGAACTCAGAAATCCTCCTGCCTCTGCCTCCCAAGTGCTGGGATTAAAGGCGTGCGCCACCACCGCCTGGTACGTTACTAATTTTAAGCACATAAATTAGAAACACGACAGTGAGCTAAGAAAGACCATACTGCAAAAGAATAAAATATTCTGAAATTGCTGAAGAACTACATGACAGCCAAAAGGATGTTGAAGATCTTCAAAGTCACCATGTCCTCATATAGTATATTCTGACCTTTTAAATAAAAATCTGCGCTAATCGCAGTAACATCTGACATTCTCTTTTTAAACAGGGCTTTCTACCCTGTTATTGAATGGTATTGACTGTGTTGTTGTGAATTACTACGGTCACATCTACGCTATTCTGAAGTGTCTATTTTCATGAAAGGACATTATCTTGTCACATTAAAGTGAATGGAAAATTAATGTACTGGCACGGTAGAGACGAGAGCCTGCTGACTCAATAGATGAGATGGAACAATTTGTTTCAATGTTGTCAAACATTGTTTAAAGTACTCCTAAGAAAAAAATTGAAAACTAACAAGCTAGAATGTGCCAGATCTAAAGACAATAGAAATGATTTAATCAGTCTCTTTAACATAATTCTTTGGAGTTCAAGGCTTAATAAGCTTTATAAACTGGCAAAGACAACTGACTTCATTACTGTCCACTCCCACCTCTGAGCTCTTGAACTTCCCTTATCCACCCACCCCCTCTGTTTGATGCTCTGGAAGAACCCATTAGGTGCCCTATGCTAGGCACCTTACCTATGTTAACTATGACCTACTGCAGCCCTGAATCTAGCATGATTGACTCTGCATAAATGACAGCAGGACTTAAGGAGTCTGCAGAATTTACTCTCATCCACTCAGCTAGCTGAGCCACAGATCTGAGTTTGAATGTAGTCTGTGCTGCTCTAAATCATCCCTGCATTTCTGGAATCATGTCTCAGTATCTCCTGAGGTGACATTTTAAAATGCATGTGACCATGCCCTGGATCTACTTCAGATATACTAAATTTTATTTTTAGGAACCAGGTGCTAGGTGCTACATTCTTGTGAAGTTCAATTTGTGTGATTCTATACCACGAGGATACTTAACATGGCTTCTTCCAAATATAAGAAAACAATGTGGTGGATTCTGAACGTTCATGCCTTATAAAAACTTGGAGTTTGCACTAGCTGTGACCTCTGCCCTGCTTTCTACTACCTACAAATGAAAATTTGTTAAAACTCCAACTTACAAGATTAGATGAAGATAGAATACCTAACCCATCCTGCAACTGTTTTTCAGATGAAGGGTTAGATGGAAGGAACAGCTTACATACTAAAAGGGTTCTTGTCCCTTTCCTTCCTTCTCTTTCTCCCCAACATGCACATGTACCTGTCAACTTGAAAGAAGTCATGGGAATCTGGGTTGTATTTAGTTGTTCATTTTGCTCTGCAGGAATCAAACCCCAGGGCCCCATACACTGACAACCAAGTGCTTTATCACTGTGCCAAAACCCCACCCAGAACATGGAAATTCTGAAGTAGAATTCTTGTGAAATATTGAGATAAGTGTTTTAGTTACTATATGAACAATATTATAGGATTAACTTGGTAAGACTTGGTTATTCTGGCCATCCAGCAATATTTACGTGATTTATATGATTTATCAAAACTGGTTGTGAAATAAATAACCAGAGTCGTATTGTTTAATGCACTTCCATGTGAACAAAAGACTGATGTTCTACAGCACATCACTTTGCCAGGGCTGGAGATTTGGCTCCCAAAATGGCTTCCTGGATCAACTCCATAGGAATCTCCTGGAATTTCCAGAGATGTAAATCCTCAAGTCATAGCCCCCTTTCATAGAGTTCACAATGATGAGGTGGGACTCAGTGTCTGGCTTCATGAGACCCTCAGTGATTTTAATGGACCACCAAGTGGCATAACCAACATTGTACTTCATTCTTGGTCCCCTAGAAAACTAGAATAAAGCCAGCAAGCAAGACCTGGTTACTGCGTGGGTGAGGAAGCTAAGGAACTCAATTATGAGCTGTTGTTTTAGGAATGTTGATATTTACAGCCAAAGCTGTTTGGATTGACTGTTTCATTGCAGCCTTCCTGTTTTGTCAGAAAAGACCGTTTAGTGACTCTTAGTTGAGGTCATTTTCCTAGTACCGTAGTCAGAGCTAATGAGAACATCCCATGAACATTTGGCTAAAGCCATTTTCAGAATCATGCTTGATCAGCGGTCCACCTACTTTCTTATATATATTTAGTTTCTCCCCTTTTCTCAAACTTGAACTTTAAATGTTCCTTAAAAAAAAAAGATGATGAAACCCACTGGGAAGTAAAGCAATGAAAAGAATAAAGAAAGAAAACAAATAATCCTTTATGACAAGGACAGTTAGTTGTCGTGTGTCTAGAGCTTTGCTAGGAACACTTTCAATCTCCATGATAAACACAGAAGGTAGGCACTCAAACCCTGAGCCTGGATGGCCAGAGAGATACTTAAGAACCTTGCCCAAGTTGATACAGCCAGATAGTCCCTCCTGCTCTTCAACTTACTAGTCTAGACCAATACTGCCTTTGAATCTACCTTATGCCAGTAGAATTTTCCTTACTTCCTAGAACCATCCTTTGGCTAGCCACAGAGCAGGGAGTTCTGAAGCCACTGACACGGCCAAATTACCCTCGGGGTAACTGTCTTCTGTTACCTTGGCAGACCAGTCTCACTAAACATGGCTGCACCTATTTCTTCACAGACTATGTACCAGACTTGCAATAAATTGAAGCTCTGTGTTCAAAGGGTGAATAAAAGAGAAACACAGGGTGCCAGTTCTGATGACACAAAAACATATTTAGAGCCAAATGCTCCAGAGCAAAAATGGCAGCCACGGCAGCACATTCCGAAGGTGAGGCAAAGCTGCACCACGAGCATCATTTCATAAAGCCCCGTAAAAGCCAAATTCCAAAAAAAAAAAAAAAAAAAATTAAGCCCCAGAGAAAACTCTATGACTCAAGGGCTTTCAAAGAGCCCGGGAGAAACGATTACTTGCTGTCCTGGGTCATGGAGCTCTATGATACAAGGGGAGACGGGGCAGACTGCAAAAACAAAGCTGTCCAAACTTGGACAGCGTAAGACTTTTTGTTCAATTCTTCCAGTAAGAAGTGGTCTTTTAAAACCAAAGGAAGTGTCCTATAAGCAGCCCTGAAATAAAATAGTCACACAAGGCAGGTGGCATGAGACCATGTCTTTGCCATGCCAAAGACCTAACTAGCAGCCCAAAGTAACTGTGATTGGATACAAGCTCACTCCCAATGTCAGTAGTTGAGATAAAATCATGGTGCACAGGCATGGGCCTCTGATCAATATGACTAGTATCCTGTAAGAAGATAGTTCTGCAAAGACAGAGCCGGTAAGCCTGTGGGGGGCATTTTCATGATTGGTGACTAATGTGGGAGGGTCAAGTTCACTGTAAGCAGAGCCACCCCCGGCTTGGTGGTTCGATGCACCGTAAGAAGGCAGGCTTAGCAAGCTAGTAAACAGTACTCTCCTTCAAGGCTTCTGCTTCAGTTCCTGCCTCCAGGCATTTCACTCTGTGAAGTACTATTACCTGGAAGTGTACAATGAAATAAATCCCTTCCTCCTCAAGTTGGTCTTAGTCAAGGTGTCTTATCACAGCAAGAGGAACCTTAACTACAACAGGCATCTCATTTTACTTGTGGTGTAAAGTGAGTTTCAAAGCCAGATCTTTCATTGAGATGTGGAGAGATGAGAGGGAAGGCAGAGTTCAGCTTCTCCACACTCCTGAATACAGCTGTGACTCCCGCCCATGTGTGAACCTGCAAGGTCGGGAAGAACAAACACACCAGGAAGGAAAGAGTACTAGGGTGTCTCCGACCAAGTAAGAAATGGGCAGTTAGGGCTCCCAGAACCCCTCAAACTCCACCTGCTGTGGCCTTCCTTCTCCCTCCTCCTTACAGTTATGACCCAGGCACAAGACAACCTTGAAATAAGAAGTAGATGGAGGTCTGAGCTTCTCTCCCACACCAAGCCTTCCCTCAGACTACTGTCCTGCTCTCCTAGAGTACTTGTCCTAATGGAGGCCTTCTTTAGGTCTGAAGTCTTTCTCTCCATCCTCAGGACAGCGTCATGGTTGCCTATTCTATGCTCTCTTCTGAAGGGTCTCAGCTTCCTTTGTACAGGGCTTAAACCACTCGTGATATCTTTTATTACTTACAAAAAGCACCATCACAGATTCTCTCATCCTAGCACACTGCACCTTCCTTGTGACCCCAAGCACAACTGTCTTTCAAGTGGAAGAGCTCCAGAAATGAGATCCAGTGTCCCCATCTGTCAAACCTCAAGTCTCCAGCAATGAGGGGACTGGTCAGGTAGGGAAGGGCGGCCATGCTCTAACTGTTCCCAGGAACACATGATCACGGGTGAATTTGACCCATCTGTAGATTGCTGCTTGCAGCATTCTGCAACATCTCCATCACTAAGGATCCTGTCTCCCCTACACACACTTTTTTTATGGTTTCTGGGAGCAGAGCTAGGGCCTTCTGCACTGCACAAAAGCACGTGTTCACTGAGCTACATCTCCAACAGCAAAGGTAGGTTCTTCATGTCTGCTACATGATTGGCATGTTCAGAATATCTCATTTCTCCAATCTTCATTATATTCACCCATTTCCCCAGTTTCCTAGTGACTATAGATATAATTTACAGTCAAAGCTTCTCAACTTTGGCTTTAAGAGAGTGCAGTTTGTGTCATTACAATTTCATTAAAGAAACAAAGGCAGGTAAGGTTTTGGAAACCCAGAGCTTCAATGGGAGTTGCAAGGTGGTTTAATGAGGTTATATTCAGCTTTGTCCTGGTTCTTGGCAAAGAGTTTCACAAACCCTTGGAATTTCCTGAGTGGTAGGAGTGCCTTTGTTCCGTGCCTGAGGTGACTCATCATGTTCCTTTGACAGCTTCAGGAAGAGAGCTGGTCACCAGAAAGACCACATGATTTAGATGGCTGAGGTTGGAGCCCAGCTCCACCTCTTGGGAAGAAAAGGAGTCTGGATATTGAATTCAACGATACAATAACAAGTTAACAGTTTAATCAGTCATGTCCAATTAAAACTTTAACCACTGGCTCAAGGAGATGATGGTGAAGATGCTAATGTGCAAGAAAGGCAATGTGCTCTGATCTCACAGTGGAAGGACATGGAGATATCACACACACACACACACACACACACACACACACACACACAGAGACACACACACAGTCTTTTAAAAATTTTTATTATTTTATGTGCTTGGGTGTTTTTCCTGCAAATATGTCTATGCACCATGTGCACACCTGGAGCCTGAGGAGGCTAGAAAATACCGTTGGATCCCTGTATCTTGAGTTACAGACAGTTGTCATCTACCATGTAAGTGCTGGGAATTGAACCCGGGTTCTCTGGAAGAATAGCGAGTGCACTTAGCCACTGAGCCATTTCCCCAGTCCCTGCTATTGTGTCTTAATAGAAAGTTACATCCTGGAGCCAGAGAGATAGCTCAGTGGTTCCTAACACCTACAGCAGACAGCTTACAATGTCCTGTAACATCAGATTCACATGATTTAACACCTCTGGCCCCCAGAGACCTGTACACACAGGACCTGGATATAGATAAAAATAAAACATTTTTAAATTGTTATAAGCAATTCTATATTGAGAGGCAACATCCAACAAGGAACTATGAATTCCAGGCCCTACACCGGGGCCAAACGAAACATAAACAAAGACTTGAAAGACATCAGAACAAAAGACATACTGGTACACCAGAGATTGCATATCAAAAACAGTGGCAGAGATTCAGCATCTTCAGTTAGAACATGAAGAAACCAGCCATCCCCTCCTGCTCTTCAGTAGGAATGTACTGAGACAGTATCTGAGAACTTCCTCCTTGACCCTGATCTATTAGCAGCAATGTGGGTAGGGGCAGAGACACAGACTGAGGAGTTCCTTCCAGACATCTAACATGAAGTAAGATTCCTGACTGCACTGCAGAGATGAATCTTGGGACAAGTCTGGTTTACACATGGGCATTGTGGAGAAAGAGAGGGGTGTTAGGAAAGGACAGCACAGATTCATGAATGAGCGTGGCCTTTTAAATAGATAGTCCTGCTTAAGTCTCAGTCTCTCTCTCTCATTCCATCCATCCATCTGTCTCCCCCCCCACCCCCCCCGACTCCCATCCCCAACCCCACAGGCTTGGTGGTTTCTAAGTTACATTTCAAGAGTTGCTCACTTTTGGTAAGTGAGCCATTAAACAGGATTTCATTTAATATGGTAAAATCATGGGCCATATAGGCAGCATGAATAAGGTAAGGCTTTTTATAGTAAACAAAGTTTTGAGATTCCCAGAAAACTCTAAGTTCTCAACTAGGAAAAGAGAAAGACTTAAAGGTCACACACACACTCAGTTGTCAAGCATGGCTCCCTGTTGTTTTAACATTCTTATTTGAAATTAGTTCCTAGGTAAAAGGAATATGTCTCTATATAGGCAATCTTCACAGAAGTGTTATTACATGTGCTGGAATTTGTGACTTTCAGCTGGCTAGCGACTCCAACCAAACCCCAGAATGAGAAGCTCCTTGCCTTTCTCGTGCCTCCTTAATTTTCTCTTTCAGTCCTGAGCTAATTGAAATGAAGTAAACACACACACTGGTAACCTCCCACTGACCCAGAGATATGTTGGGATGGGCAGCCTAGATCACATATTTGTGCTTGGGTGTGTATTTGCTTTTGTGTGCAAGGAGGAAAAAACATTGAGAATGAGTTCAGCTGCAGCCTACGACACAAATTCCTTAAATAACGAAGTTTTAAAGTTGTCTTTCAGTGACTGGCTCCAGAATCCTCTCGGGAGTAGGTTGGAATCAGCTTCATAAAAATGGGTTTGTGCCAGTCAGAATGTCCAGTTGGTGACCTGTTGACATCATGAGCTCAAAATCCCCAAACCCCCAATGCAGCCTATGACAACTTCCCCTAGAGAATCGTGGCTAAGGAAGCTGTGTGATGAGTTTCTGCTTGTGCCACACAAAACTAAGACTCCCCCTTTGCATTTAGAAAGCAGTTGGTCCCCTCCCCTTTCCTAAAAAGTCCCCTGCAGCCAGCGTATAGAGGCAGCTCAGGAAGCTTCGCTCCTGGAGTCCTTGTCAGTCCACCATGCAATAAAGATTTTTTTCCCCCTCACAGCAACACAGTACCACAATACTGGTCTGTGTGTTTATGCATCTTGTGCATGTCTAGAGCCCGCAGAGGTTACAAAAGACCACTGGATCCCTGCATCTTGAGTTACAGACAGTTGTCATCCACTATGTGAGTGCTGGGAATTGAACCCAGGTCCTCTGGAAGAACAGCTAGTGCCCATGCTATTGTGTCCTCCAGGAGAAAGTTACACTCCTGGAGCTGGAGAGATGGGTCGCTGGTTCGTAAGCACCCACATCAGGCAGCTTATGATGTAACACCTCTGGCCTCCCCAGACTCCTGCACACTAGTGTCAGCAAATCTTCGTGTCCTAACAGAACTTTCTGATAAGAATATTAAACCCAGAGGACTGGGGAGGTAGCTCAGTCCTGCTTTGTGCTTGCTTTGTGCGCAGGAAGGATTGTATTCAGATCCCCAGCACAGTGTGAAGAGCTGTTAGCATCAGAGGGTGACTGTGATCCCAAGAGCTGGAAGTCAGACACAGGAGTCTTACTGTTTGGGAGTCTTGATTGCATTCTCCACAGATGAGAAGATTTAAAAAGCAGGGGAAATCCTAGACACAGTGGGCAGCAGGCAGATAATGAACTTCATTATACAAGTAGAGGTACAAGTGTGTGGGTACGCACACACACACACACACACAAACACACACACACATACACACACACAAAGAGAGAGACACACACACAGAGACGGAGACAGAGACAGAGACAGGGAGGGAGGCACACAGAGAAAGATGCCCTACAGATCTATTTTGTCTCTAGAGGGCTGGAGGTTTTAAGTAGTTTGGTGGCCTGAGATGAGTCCCTTTTGTAAATTTTGGGCTGACCAGGTTAAATAAAGAAAAGGAAGCTAATAGACCCACAGCCTCAGGTAAATATGGTCAGGACTCAGGACTGGCACTGAACAAATTCAACCAGCCTGAATCAGTTAGCCAGAAGGGACCTTGCTGGCTTGAAAAGCATGCCAGGCTTTTGTCTCAA
Organism: Tokudaia tokunoshimensis; assembly: GCA_036184795.1. Lineage (NCBI taxonomy): Eukaryota > Metazoa > Chordata > Mammalia > Rodentia > Muridae > Tokudaia > Tokudaia tokunoshimensis. The sequence goes on from BTHU01000014.1 coordinate 12,661,117, forward strand.
GTCTCCAGTGTGAGAGTTAAGTCTGCCATTTTTATTGCTAGCTCCTGGCCCTTCTCAGTCCCTGACTCCCCCTCTACTGTGCTCGCTCCCAGGCTCTTGCAGCTCCCATAGCTTCCTGGGTGTCCCTCCTCCTAGATACCAGTTCCTGGTATGGTTTTCCCCTGCTCCCTGCTATACTCCCTCACAGTTAGCATTAGCACTGGCCATGTCCAGTCTCTTTCTCTGCTCTGGTCTCTACTAGATGCCTCTACCTGCGCTCTCTCTCTCTCTCTCTCTCTCTCTCTCTCTCTCTCTCTCTCTCTCTCTCTCTCTCTCTCTGTCTCTGTCTCTGTCTCTCCTACAGTAAAAACCCTTCTGATCATGGAGTGTCTTTACTGCACTCCTGCTAACAGCCTTCACATACATGCTTACATGTTCACAAGCACTTACATGGACACATACAAGAATATTAAGCCTGAAAAATTATTTTTTGGTAAATCTTAGCCCATCTAAAATGCATAGTACAGTAGTAGTGAGACTACTCACATTGTTCTCAAGCAATTACTAGACCCTTTTCATTCTGTGGAACACAAATTCTATACTGGCTTAACCGTAACACCCCCTTGCCTTCCTGTGCTCCAGGAAACCACAGACCTCTATGTATTTCTTTAGACACCTTACATAGGAGGAATTGTGTAATGCTTATCTCTTCATGACTATCTTATTTTACTGGCTGAACATGCTCACGGTTCACCCATTTTTAAGATACCTTCCGTTTTAAGGCTGGATGATATTCCATGTTGTGCATATGGAACACATTTGTGTAACTTTTCCCTGTTCATTGAGAATCAGTTGCTTTTACTCCTTAGCTATTGAAATTTTATATTTATATTGAAAAATATACTAGCACGAGACTCAGTTCATATTGCAGATGGAACTGTGAGATAATTGAAGAGATTTGGCAGATGCGTGTGTGTGTGTGTGTGAGTGTGCATGTGTGTTTGTGTGTGTGTGTGTGTGTGTGTGTGTGTGTCTGGTGGGAGTGGAACTAAAGTAGCCCAAGCTGTCCTTGAACATTTTAAGTGGTAAGAGAATATCCTCAAACTCCTGATCCACCTCCCAAGTGCTGGGATTATAAATTTTGTATGACCATGTGCAGCCAAGCATCTCTCTTATTTGTTCACACAGTACTGAGGGTAGGACCTAGAGCCTTAGCACATGCTAGGTGAGCACTGGACCTAGAGCCTTAGCACATGCTAGGTGAGCACTCCACCGAGGAAGAATATTGCCAACTGTGTGTTGCTTTATCTTCAATTTATAGTCATTTGTTATGACTGACTACAACAGGAAACTCATACCCTGTGTTCTTCACAATCAACCCAGGTCTCTCTCAGCCTGTTAGACGTGTCAGTGGACTCCATGCTAATTTCTAAGTGGACTCAGGCTAGTGTTTTGAGAAGCCTCTTCACCTGACTCTGTTGGAGACATATAAAGTCAGAGGGCTTTCAGGTATGGAGATTAAGATTGGCTCTTGACCCGTGCACAGCACAGCTCTCCCTGCACGGTCCACACCTCTGCATGCTTTTCATTCAACTTCTCTTACTCATAAAACGTATGCTCAGGGCTTAAGGGCGCAAGAGTAGAGAGGGGGACACAAGAAAGAGCCGACTGCCCGAGGTGGCACCTGCCTAGGGAGTTGTCGGTGATGTTCTATATGTGTCATTCCATGCCCTTTCTTTTGCACAGAGCCTCTACAACTTGAGTTTTTCACTGAATAACACATTCTGGTACAGTTTCTAATGTCATTTCACAGAGCTGAATATTTTCATCACATTCCTTTTAATAATTATATTAAAACAGCAGCAAGTTAAAAAAATGAGTAATTTGTACCTATTGGGTGTTCATTCACATTATCTGCATATTTCCAGTCATACAAACAAATACGTTTTGACCCACGCTTTTCAACCTTCATTCGCATTTATGATACGTGAGAAGTAGAATTTCTGGGATAAAGGACACAGACATTTAGCACTGACAGATGCTGACCCGAATGCTATCCAAAAGTGTAACAGTCTCCTAGGAACAGTTTGAAGGTTCCTCTCGAGTGCATCACTTTTTCTTGCTATTTTACTTAGTTCTTAGGTAGGAAATGGTTCCTTTTTCTGTTAGGTATTTCTTTAGTTCTGAGAGGTTCTGTCTACATGTGCATTGGACACTTGCAATTCTTCTCACTTGCTACTTTGTGTCTACAGTTTCCCATTGAGCTCATTTTTGAAATTGCTTTAGTGAAGTCACTTGTATGTTACAGAAATAAATCTGCCTGATGTTCTATAAATGTGTCTCCCTGAAGGTTATCTCCTCCTTCTATTTGCCATGTTGCTGCCACAATTATAAATTTATACATAAACAGATTTAAAAGAAAGAACAAAACACCTTTTTGTCTTTTTGCTTTGGGCTTATAGTTGTAATGGCCTTTCCCATTTCAAATTAATTCAAAAAGATCCACTTGAACTTTATTTTTGGTGTAATTGTGTGTTTATTTATATCATATGCATGCATGTATGTGAAAGTGTGAGTACATGCTATTAGTCTTGTGGGAGTATGTGTGTGCAGGTATGTGGAGGCCACAGAACAACACTGAGTCTCTTTCCTCAGGATCTGTTCACTGTATTTTTTTGAGACAGGGGCTCCCATGGGGACCTGGGGCTTGCCATTGCGAGCACATTACTAACCATTCCCTCACTTCTATGTTTTATGCATCTAAAATTTATACTAATGTAGAGAGGAGATAGAATGTAGATTTACTCCCCCCCCCCCGCAATGAGCTAGAAGTTTCTTTAATTTTGCTAATAGAAGAAGCTATCTTTCCTTGTCTACTAACAAATACCATTTTTTATCATTGTGTAGGCTGAGTTATACACTGAATTTATTCTCCATTAAGGCCTCTTTGACAAGTATAGACCTCTATAATACCCTTACAATGTTTATTATATATGTGTATGTAGGAAGGAGGGTGTTATATGTATATAAATACACGTGTCCTTCCCAAGAGACTGAAGCTACCGGCAGGTGTAAGCATCCCGATGTGGATTCTGAGAATTGAAACCCAGTCTCTGCATTTAAGTGTAGTTTTGAAGCGTGACACCAGCCCCTCTGATACATTTCGACTACTAGTCCTTTTCAGATATGCTCTCCCTACATAGCTCGGTCTCTCCCCAAACTTGACATTCTCCTGCCTTAACTTTCTGAGTTCTGGAGTTACAGATAAATCCTGCCACCATACTTGCTTATGCTACATATACTTTATTATTTTTAAATATGCTCTAGCTTTTTGCCATTATTTTATTAGTTAATCAACTTTCAATTTTTTTTCTTAATAGTTTGACTTTCCGTTTGACTCGTATCAGTCACGGTGCTGTGAAGACTTGGCTTTTACTCACCCAGATAGATGCCATGACCTTTCTCTCAAGCCGAGATCACAGTCACCTGTAAGAGAAACAAAGTATTAAAGGGACAAAGCCATGTTGTGATTCAGCATGTAAGATTTTAAGTCCAGCTCTTAATGTTCAATCCAGAGAGCTGACGTCAGCAGTTGATGAGAAACTTCTCTGGAAGAGGGTGCGGTATCTGACCTCAGGAAATCCGTTCCCTGAGCGAGGATTAACTAAGTATTTACCGATTTCAAACTGCTAGCAGAGTCATTCAGGTCTGGCCAACTGTCCTCAGTCTACCAGTTAGACAGAGAGAAGCTAAGACTCAAAAGTGGAGAAAGGAGATTTACTCAAAGTGGCCCGTTGGGAAGAGGAACAAACAAGGAGGCGCAGGAACTCCCATGCCTGCCTTCAGGGTGCTGACAGGGAGCACGAGGCACGCACAGTTAAGCAGTACTGCCTGAGAAGCTTTCTCTGGGAACGTTCAACATTGAATACCACCGTCTCAATAGTGTGGTAGCCAAAGGAAGGGACTCAGGGGTCCCCCTTTCTTTTTTCCTTTCCCCTCCCTCCTGCCTTAGTACAGCTACAAAGACTTCATGTTGGCTCTGGACCTTTGAGGGCTCTAGGACAGGAAAAATTCAGCTCTGCACTTCCAGGTCTTACAAGAATGGTTTCTGGGAAGCCTCTTTTCTTTTTATCTTTTTTTTTTAAATTAGATATTTTCTTTATTTACATTTCAAATGTTATCCCTTTCCTGGTTTCCCTCCAAAAACACCCTATCCCATCCCCCCTCCCCCTACTCACCAACCCACCTACTTCCGCTTCCCTGTCCTGGTATTCCCCTATACTGGGACATCGAGCCTTCTCAGGACCAAGGGCCTCTCCTCCCTTTGATGTCCAACAAGGCCCTCCTCTGCTACATAGGCAGCTGGAGCCATGGGTCCCTCCATGTGTATTCTTTGGTTGGTAGTTTCGTCCCTGGGAGCTCTGGTTGGTTCATATTGCTGTTCCTCCAGACCAAATGAAGCTCAAGAAGAAGGAAGACCAAAGTATGGATACTTTGATCCTTCTTAGAAGGGAGAATAAAATACCCATGAGAGGAGATACAGAGACAAAGTGCGGAGCAGAGTCTGAAGGAAAGGCCATCCAGAGACTGCCCCACCTGGGGGTTCCATCCCATATACAGTCACCAAACCCAGACACTATTGTGGATGCCAACAAGAGCTTGCTGACAGGAGCCTGATCTAGCTGTCTCCTGTGAGGCTCTGCCAGTGCCTGACAAATACAGAGGGGGACACTCTCAGCCAACCATTGGACTGAGCACAAGATCCCCAATGGAGGAGCTAGAGAAAGGACCCAAGGAGCTGAAGGTGCTTGCAGCCTCATAGGGGAAACAAACTTCTTTTCACTTCTTATTTAAATCCCGCAGTGCTGCTGTCCACAGTCCCAGCCTGTGAGAGGTTGGGGCAGAAGGATCACTTGGTCTACACAAGGACATCACATCTCAAAATGACAGCAACAAAACCAGGAGAACTGTAAGCATCCATTAAATCATTCTTCTAACCCAGAACAGGTTGCTATCATAGGTAGAAGAAACAAAAAGAAAGTTGTTCCTCACCCCTAAACCAAGAAAATTCTAGCTAGGTTTGGACTGACTCCTCGCCTGTATATTTTACAAGATCTAAGCCCATGCAAGCCTGTTATCAACACCCATGTCTATTCTTTGAGGAGGCCAGGCTAGTCCCAAGTAGGTACAGACAGGAAAAGGGTCACTTCCTTGAACCCAGGCACACTTTCCATAAGTAAACATTACTCAGATGTGCTGGTTTGTCTCCAGGGTTGATTCAGAAATACAAGCTGTTCCCACCCATCCTGGCAACAAAATATTCTAAACCTTCAATGGCAGCTCAGGGGCAAAGTTCAACATGAAATCAACATTAGTAGTCACTGGAAGTATTTAGCCCTGATTTTCGCCCATTCTCTGAACTTTCAGTGCTCTCTAGTTAAAGGGTCTGACCCTCTATCTCTCTCCAGGGTATACACTGGGTACAGAAGATAAGGTTGCTTCCTGTCAACATATAGAACAGGCATTTCCATTTTGGTCCTGAATTCAGCCGCGTTCAGAGCTGAGAGATTTCATACACAACTGGATCAGGAATGGTCTCTTTAACCATTGATGGTTTCATAATCTAACGGGCAGTTGGGAAACAGTGGAAGCTTAAGAGGTGAGCCTCCCTAAGGGGAGCAGATCCTTCAGGAGCAGCGTGCCTCAGAGGTCTCTATTTTCTCCCTGGCACTGCCCACTCCTGCTCTCTGCCTCTTGGCTGCCATGAGGTGGGCGTTCTCCTCTGCCACAGACTCCATTACCAGCATGTCCTGCCTCATGTAGGGTGACTAGCAATGGACCCAGCTGACCCGAACAGAGCCAAGATCTCTAAAACCACGAGCTAAAAAGACATAATTCTTCCTCTCAGATATTCTGTCACACAGACAAAAAGTTAACACATCTCTTAATGCGAAACCTAGTTTGAGTCATGATTTCCTCAGGTGTAAAACAGGAAGAAGGCTGTTTCTAGTGCTGGGAGACAATAAGATAGATTATACTGTCACCCAGCGTCTTGTGCTTTTACTAGGTGCCAGGTGCCAGCAAAAGTGTTAGAAAGTGAGTTCCGCAAAAGCTGGGGGTTTGTGTAATGTTTATCCACTGGTGTATTTGAAAAAAACAAAACAAAACAAAACAAAACACCTTGTTCAATGATTTGAACCCAAGCCTCAGGATAATCTAGTTAGTGAGAGAGGCATCATTAACAGTATCTCTACTTTGCACAGGAAAATGCTGGGGGCACAGGAAGCTATAGTGAAATCCCCACCACACAGCTATTGGGTCGACCCCACTGAACCTAGGCATAGAGATTCCAAAGGATTAAACTGTTACTCCCCATGCCCTGTGGCCCCTGACCCAAACGGATGCTTGGCGTTTGTTGATCCAATATAATGTGGAAATTTATAAGAAGTATTATTAAGGTACCCTTTAAGCTTGTAAAAAGTAAAGAATTCCTCCACAGTAGAAGCTGAATGACCTAACACTAGAGCTTTAAACACATCCTTCCTGCAGGGGATTACAGCAACTACATAATATTCTTGCACTTCCTCCTGCTTGCATTTCTACAGATTTCTCAACACCAACAGATCTGGGGAGAGTGGTCTGATTTTCCTTATTTTAAAAGTATCTTTCTAGGCAGTCTGAAAACTTCCAACTTCAGGAAAACCAGTAACGACTCTTCACAGAATAACCTTTTAGTCTATTTTTTTTATGATATTTGTGAGGAGTAGAAACTGAAGTTCTTTCAGGGGCAGGAACCTCTTCTTTTGAGCACACCTCCTGGGGAAGAATCTTGCCGCACAGCTGCTCAACTTTCTATCAGCACAGGACCCAGAACTTCTGTATATATATGGCCACAAACAGGTATGGTCACAAACCACAGACCTCGGTACCTCACCTGCTGACTCAAGAGCCAGGGACGGTGACTCATGTCTAGTGAATAGAATTCTGTTGCAATCAAAGAAAAACGGTGTCTTTTAAAAGAGAAAACCGAAGTTCCCCAACTCTCAAAGTCCAATACCCTAACTCACCTTTCTCCTACCTATACAAAGTAAAACTAAAATACACTTGGAGGGGAGAAATATCTCGCGGGAGCAGTAGAAAAGAAGTTCTCAGCATAGAACTCTGAGCAGGGCCACGAGACCTTCCCCTATCCCGTCTTCTTTTAAAAGTTTCCAAGACCTTTAGGAATGAGGAGCCCCCTGGATGTGAGCTTGGGCCGCAAGACCCTAAGTTTGGTAACTTCCTCAGCAAGGCCCTTGCGCTGCCCAGGTCCAGTCTCTATTTCGATAGAAGGGAAGAGGGCTTGGGGTAGGGAAGGGAAGGGGACGGTGTAGGAATCGAGCTGCTCTCACAGACCTGGGGACCGCGCCGGGGGGGGGGGGGGGTGCCGAGGGGCGGGCATGGGAAACTTACCCTTAGGCCGCGGCAGCGAAACCCTGGAAGAAGCTCCGCGAAGGTGAGCGCTCAGCCGTAGCTCCAGGCGAGCCTGGATGGCGATCCAGACCGCGACCACACCCTTCCTCGGCCCCTCCTCCTGTTTCTACTTACAGACCGCCCAGGACCGGCTCGCAAGTGGCTTTTGGATCCGGGATTCTCGGTGCTCCAGCCTCGACCCACCCACCACGCAAGTCCTCCCCTCCCCTGTCTCCCTCACGCCCTCCTCCGCCCTCCGCCCTTCCTCCAACCTAAACCTTTTTCTCCGTCTTCTTTCTTTTTACTTTTCTTTTTTTCCCCACTTCAGGACTTGACTCGTTTTCTAGACACCACGGATTCAGAGTTGACAGTTCTCACAGGTACCTACACTAAGTACGACTTACTTACCTAGAGGGTCCTTCATGCCAGGCACCGTTCTAAATCCCTCATGATAACCATGCTCCAAGACAGATGCGGTTGTATTCATTTTACATGTAAGGAGTCACAGAGGCAAGGGAGGTCAAGTCACACACAACAGCAGAGTTAGATTTTGAGCGCAGGAGTCTGGGGAGTCTCTCTGATAGGCCTGCTGACTCTAAAGGGAGGATTAGAGCTCAGAGAAGCGTCAAGGTGTTTTAGAGCCCCTCGAGGAGAATAAACATTAAAGTTTCACTAAAATGGCGGGGTTTTGTGTCAACTCCCCACAGAGCTAGAGTCATTTGAAAGCAGAGAACCTCAATTGAGAAAATGACTCCCATAAAATGGGATTGTAGGCAAGCCTTTGGGGCGTTGTTTTCTTAATTAGTGGTTGAGATGGGAGGGTCCAGGCCATTGGGAGTGGTGCTACCCTGGGGCTGCTGGTCCTGGAGGCTTTTAAGGACTGATCAAGTCCTGGAGAGCAGGATTGGAATTAGCTTTCTTCCCATGACCTCTGAGTGAGCTCCTGCTTCCCGTTCCAGGTTCCCTCTCTGGGTTCCTGCCCTGACTTCTTTCAGTGGTGGGGTGTTTTGCGGAAGCATGAACTGAAACAAACTCATTCCTTCCTCCTCAAGTTGCTTTTCACCGCCATGGTTTTATCCTAGCAATAGAAACCCCAAGACTCCACTTAATATAGGGCAGCCATGTGTGAACGAAGTCAGATGATTGTGTGTGGGTGCATGTGTGCATGCGTGCGTGTGTGTGAGCGTGTGTGAGAGCATGTGTGTGTGTGTGTGTGTGTGTGTGTGTGTGTGTGTGAGTTCACAGACACAATGGCATGTGAACTGAGATGGTTGAGCTCAGTGGAGGTGCCTTTACCCACTAATCCCTGTAGGTGGTCTGGTCAGGTTTGAAAACGTAAATCAAATGGCCAGGGTCATAATTCCTAACAAGCTTGACCCCATGGGACAGATTGCTGGTGAGGATAGAAAAAAGTGGCCCAGCCATAGGGAAGATAATTTAGTTGGTTCTTACAAAACTAAATATACTCTTATAATTCAATCCCGGAATCGTGCTTACTGGTGTTTGCCCAAATACCACGGGACCTATGTGCTCGCTAACAACTACGCATGGATATTTGCGCCAGCTTTATTCATAATTGTGGAAACGTGAAAGCAACAAAGCTGTCCTTCAGTAGGTGGATGCGAAGTAAACTGTGATACGTCGTCGTATACTGGAATTTGATTCAGGTGAGCAATCAAGCCATAAAGGCACTTGAAATGTATGTGGTTAAGTGAAGAAGTCAGCTTGAAATGGGTGTGGTTCCTACTCTGTGACATTCTGGAAAAGACGAAACTGTGGAGACGTTGAGAAGACTAGTGGTTGCCAAGAGCCGTGGAGGGTGAGGAGGGCATACGTAGGCAGAACATAGAATTTTTAAAGCAGAACCATGCATTATGACTCTAAGAATGGATAACTGACATAACACACTGTGGAAACATGGACTATATGGTGCCAAAACTGAAACTTAGGAAAACTCTGGATTCTGGGTTAAATAAGTTAATGTTAATGTGAAACATGCCAGTTTGGTGCGGTATGTTGGTAATGGAAGGTGTCACACGTGTAGGAACAAGGGATGCATGTGGAATCTGCATGCCTTTCACTTGTGTCTGCCAGGCGAGGAATCTAAAACTCACCTATGATGTTAATATGGATTGTCAGTTTGGTGGGATCTAGATTAGTCACCTAAGAAACAAACCTCTAGGCATACCTTTGAAAGGATATTTAGATTAGGTTAACTGAAGTGTGACAATCCTTCTTAAATGTAGATCAACACCATCCCATGCGCTCAAGATTGAATAAAAAGCAAGCTGAACAGGATATGAACTCCCTTCTGCTGCAGGACTGCAGATATAATAAGAGTCAGGATAAACCCTGCCTCCCTTACGTTGCCTCCTGTCAGGCATTTTTATCACAATTAGAAAAGCGACTAATATAAACAGTGGTTCCAAGAGTGCTGTCTCTGCTGGGAGAAGCCGGATCATGTGGTCCTTAGAATTTTTGAACTATTTTGCTGTAAAAGAGTTTGCAGCTGGGAATGCAAAAAGTCCTAGAGAGCTCCGAGGAGAATTTACTGGATTACTGTGATGGGAATTCAGAAGACAAAGCTAAGAGAAATGTGAACAGTAGAATCCTGCTCACGAAGCTTCACAGGGGACCATGGACTCTATAAGGTACTGGGCAAGGGAACATTTGTGTGATATTCTGACTAAGAATCTGCCTGCTTTCCACTGATCCCTAGAAGTTGAGCAAGGTTGGATTAAAAGTAAAGGGCTAATTTGTTAAGTGGAGGAAGTTTTAAGACAAGTTAACATTAAGGCTATGTAATATCTACTGTACTCTATGCTCATCCAGGTCGAGAGAGAAAGACAGAGAGAGAGAGAGAGAGAGAGAGAGAGAGAGCCAGCCTATATTGAAACTGCCTCTGGGCCGGGTGGTGGTGGCGCACGCCTTTAATCCCAGCACTTGGGAGGCAGAGGCAGGCGGATTTCTGAGTTCGAGGCCAGCCTGGTCTACAGAGCGAGTTCCAGGACAGCCAGGGCTATACAGAGAAACCCTGTCTTGAAAAACCAAAAAAAAAAAAAAAAAAACTGCTTCTGGAAGGATTCCCCACTAAAGTACTAATGACTTAAGGAAGTTATTTCCCCAGGAGTGAGCAAAGGCCCATTCCGCAGTGTGCCAGTCTCTGTCTTGACCTGGCAGTAGAATTTGTCAGTGTCACACTTGTGGTTCTGGGTTTGCAGGCATGAACGTTGCAAGACTGAAGGGGTCATACAAGTCTTGTGACATGATTCCCGGGAACTTCCGGGGTCAGGCAATGTGTGATGAGGTCAGAGTCCCTAGAAAACGTCCCGAGGGGCCACTGTGAAGCTGCGTAGGTGAAGCCTGAGTTGCAGTGGACACCATCCAGGATGTTGCTGATGCTAGAGTACAGGCACATCCACTTGGGAAAGCTGTAGAGACACAGCAGAGCTGTCTAAAGAGAAAGGCAATGTGTGCTACAGGCAGTACAGCTGGAGAGGCCCACTCTCTAGATCAAGACCAGATGACTCCATCCAAACATCAGACAGAGTTGGAGGGTTTGTTTGACATTTGCCATGTTGGGTTTCTCTCTTGCTTTGTCTGAGCCTGTCTTGCTACAACCCACTTCCTCTCTTTTTGTATTGAGTATTTATTCTGTGCTATTATACGTTGAGAGTCTGTAAAATCAATGGCTAAGTCTCAGGAATGCCATAGTTAGTTGTTAAACACAGCAATTATTAAAAAAATAAATTAAAATTGAAGCCTTGCACAATGGTATGTGTTTGTAGTCTCATATACTAGGGAGGCCAAGGCAGGAGGATGGTGTGAGCCTAAAGTTTGGGACTAATCTGAGCTACAGGGGAAATCTCATTTCAAAAGTCTAAGATTGATGACTGCCTTCCTCCTCCTGGAGCATGCATGATTTCTTGGTATCATGAAAGCTAGCCAGTAGGGACAAGGCTTCCAGGTCAGTACCAATGTGACCCTTCCATGATCTGTGATTCACACCTGTAATGTGCTCAGCAGTAGGGTTTTGTTTATTAAGTATTGGAGGGAAGCCAAGAACAATGGCAAATAGCTTGTAATGTTTGAGACCTCATTGGCCAACAATTCCAAAAGTGGTAACATATTTCTGGCACTGACCTTTTATATTTGTTAGTCTATACTACCTAATAGGCACATTGTCTTCTTAGTGGGTGACTTCGTTTAAACTCTTTACATATGTACATATTTATATTCTAGGAAGCTTCTGCTGTAGTTGTCTGTCTTTGGTTTTTTTGTTTGTTTCTCTCTTTGTTTTTTTCTGTACTGACTGTACAGTGGAAGCTGCAAACACTATTAGTAGTAGCTTTTCATGAGAGTTTTTAAATAAGGTTTTCAGTGTTGGCAATCCTCCTTCATATCAATCTGTGAACAGTATGAGCTACAATAAAAACTGGCCTGGCATGCCCAGTGTAACAGTGGTATGAATGTCATGAGAGCAACCAACCACTTCTTTTTTCAGTTGAATCTGAGACCGGCTCACAGTATGGAACCCATGTTATCAGGGCCAAAACTATGTGACTAAAAAGTCATAGGTTTTAGAAGGGACCCTAGTATATTATCCTGTCTGCTAAGGAGACACAGTATTAAATCAATTCCTAATGATTTATTTATTGTTATACCTTGTCTTAGTTAGTTTTCTATTGCTATGATAAGACACCATTGCTAAGGCAACTTGTAGGAAGTGTTTATTTGGAACTTATAGCTTCATTGGATTAGAGTCCAGGCCTATCATGGTGGGGATCATGGCAGTAGGCAGGCAAGCAGACAGGTATGGTGCTGGGGCAGTAACCAAGAGCTCACATCTTGAGACACATGCATGAGACAGAGAGGACACTGGAAATGGGTCTTTGGAAACCTCAAAGCCTTTCCCCAGTGACACACCTCCTCCAACAAGGCCGTACCACTTAATCCTTCCCAAACAGTTCCACCAGCTGGGGACCAGGTATTCGAACACATGAGCCTAGATGTGCCATTCTCAAAGCATCACTTACTCGTGGGTTAGTGCCTTTCTCAACCTCATTAGAGAAACTTCTTTGTGCAGTGCATCCTGATCAACATGAAGACTCATCTGGTAAAGATGCAGAGAACCAGAGGTTGTGGAGCGCTCAGTCCCATGTTGGGAACTGATATCATACCCTCTCCTCCCAAGGCTCGGGGATCATTGCAGAAAAGAGATCGGGAGCGTGCAAAAGCCAGAGGTGTTGGGTGAGAACAGAGAGAGAGTTTTCTGAATGTAAGGCAGCTGCACGGTTGCATCCACAGCAGTTATGACAGCTTGTGAGACCTGTGTTAGCTCACACAGGGCAGAAGTTCAGCATGGAAAGGAAAAGTTAGCAAGTTTCACTTCCAGCTGAGGAGCTTGTGGTGGCTGATGGTTTCTGGGAAAGAGGGAGTCAGTTTTCTTAAAGGACCTGGCTCCATACTACATTGAGAACATTTGAGGACATATGGCAGAACGAAATGGAGTTGATGGATATAAAAACCAAAAACATCACAAAGTTGGGTGGGTATGGGACGGGGGTGGGGGTGGACCTGTTGGGGAAAGGGAGGTAAATATAATCAAAAGACCATGTATGAAATTCTCAAAGAATTAATACAAGCTATTTTAAGCTGTAAGCGAAACCTAAATAGATAATGATTGGATGCAGTGAGTTAAAAACAAAGGAAACACATGTTCAAAGTAGCGAGTTAAAAACAAAGGAAACACATGTTCAAAGTAGTGTTGTGATTGCAGTAGTTGCCGGTGTGTAGCGGAGGCCCTGGCTCGACACTGGAAATAAGAAGATAATCTAAAGAAATCACTTGCTGGACTGGAGAGATGGCTCAGCAGTTATGAGCAAGCACCGGCTGCTCTTCCCGAGGATCTGAGTTCAATTCCCAGAAACCACATGGTGGCTCACAACCATCTATAATGGGATTCAATGCCCTCTTCCGGTGTGTCTGAAGACAGCAGCAGTGTACTCACATATATAAAATAAATAAATATATATTTTTAAAAAAAAGGAATCACTTGCTAATGTTACTGTGCTCTTGGGGTTACTTGTACCTATTGTACGAGTGTGGTGAAAATATAGTGTAAAACTGTGCTTTCATCATTTAGAGAAACAATGGTGGTAGGCTGGAGTATTTACTAACAAAAGCCTGTAAATGCTATATGTAAGACTTCCACGCCTCTGAGAGCCAGGCGTTAAATATTAACCGCAATGGCAAATTTAGGACAGACACCCGTTTTCAGCTCCTGTGTTTGTGCTTGGTATTAAAAACAGTGGACCTGAATGTCACCAGGTTTAAAGACTAGACGAGTTCAAGCGGAAGAGGGACAGTGTGTATACCCAGAGCGTTTGAATGAAAGCACTTAATACAGAGAGTGCACACAGGAATACGGGCAATGTCGCCATGGCCCCCAGGCATCATGAAGTCCCTGTAGACTAGGAAAAGCATGGAATCATGGCTGTCTCCACATTGCCCAGGGAGGGAAGGCAATATTCAGAACAGATACAAATGGAAACTTTGCAAGAGAGACTGTCCAACAGGGCCAAGGAAACCACAACAAGGCAGGAGGGAATAGCAGCGGCCGACGACCTGATGCCCCTGTCAGTTCAGTCACTCCACATGGCCAATGACAGCTGAAGAAGCCAGTACACAGACAGGGTGCCTGTCGGTTTCCGGGATCTATTGGTGCCAAGCATTGCTTCTTCTGTTTTTGTTTTTGTTTTTTTTTAAACATTTCTCAGCGTGAAGTTTGAGGGCATAACTTAGATCTGCTTTTGAACAACTCTTGGAGATTGTCCCAGAGGCTGGACCCTAATGAACTTTTATCACGTGTTGACTCATCCTAGAACCTGATTGCTTTCAACCAAAACAGACCTAAGGATGAAACTTCTGCCAGCCTTTCAAGAAAGGCTTGAAGCATGGTTCTGTCATATGATGCTAACTGAGTGATGGAGCTCTCTCAGCAAAAGCATCCAATCAGGGTAATAGGAACCTGAGGCCAATACTAAGATACTCACGTTCTGCTTTTTAAGGTTTTGGAATTCTAGTATTTGTTTCAAATTTTAAAAGATAATTAGGGTACATGCCTCAGAATTGTTATAAGGATGAGGTAGAAAATGTAATGGGGTCACAGTACTTGTTTGCCAGACATACTCAGTCCATCATTTGACGTTGTCCCTAGACTGTGACAAGGCTATTAACCCAGCACACTCTTCTGACAGGCTTTTGTCAGAGCTCTCTCCAGCTCATTTGGGGAAAGTATCTATAAAAGACATTCATTCTGGTATCCTGATATTAAGTAGAGACATACAAATTTATATTGTGGACTTCTCATGATCTATAAGACCCTCAATCTCACGTGGCTAGACATAGTAGCATAGTCTAAATATTATTTCCTCCCTCAGTTTTCAATTTTAAAATCCCCCATGAGACATTGCAAATTCTAAATGGGAATGACTATTCTGCCACTCAAAATTCCTAAATTTTATGGCCATGAAATTTCAAGTCTCAGAGGCTTTTTTTTTTTTTTTGGTAGCCAATCTTAAAAGTTTAGAAGCTGATTTTTGGAACGGGCCCTTCATGTGTTCTAGAGATACGCATCCCAAGGCTGAGCGCTGTCAGGTACAGGGTAAGAATAGGGCAGTGGGACACGAAGAGGATTTGAAGATCGCAGTAGGGAATTTAGGGGCCTGGATATGGACGGCATCCCTTCCCCAGCTTTTATGAAAGCATCGTGCTGAGTTTTCAGATCTTGCTGAGTTTGCAAATGTGCCAACAGAGCCACGCTGGGTACTGTCCTTGGCAGTGTGTCATATTATCAGAGGGTAAAGGCACACAAGTGCACAAGCTTGCAGAATGCCAAAATTGCTTGGGCTCAGCCCTATTCTGTCTCTGCCACTGTGTCCTTCACAAGCCAAGAAACTCATTTGGAGATCGGATCATCTCCTGGGTGGCGTTTGAGACACGTAGCCATTCTTTGCTTGTGCAACAAAGAAGGGCATAGCCCTGCTCACACTCTCTCAGGGATCTTGGGGAGGACTGATGACAACCTTCATCCTACTGTACTCACATGGGAATGACATTATTTCTCTTTGTTCTGACCGAAAAAGCGAAGCTGGATCTGAGAGTATGCATTTATTCGGTGTCTGGCTCTTAGCAGAGTTGGTATGTTTCAGATTCAAAACTAGCATAGTTTTGCTCTTCTTTAAAAAAGCCTCAGGTTGCAGAATGATGTCCCAGCTCCGTGCGTGTCTATGCTAATGAGATGAATAATGGAAAAAGAACAAAGTCAAGCAAACAAAGGATAACCAGGCCATCATTTATTATTGATACAAATTTATATAGTGGCATATGCTATTGGAGAAATCAAAAATTCGTAACACACAAATTTCATACTGGAAATACAAAACAAAACAAAAAATCGTTTGAGGGTCAAGAACACAGGTTGACAGCACCACAAATGTTTTTTTCTCAGTCTGAGCAGGGGAGAACCAGGAATAACAAAAACCTACAGGAGACCTATTGTTAAGATTGTGCAAACACTCTCCCACACAATTTCCCACCCAGCAATAGGAATCGGTAGGGGGTTTCCAAAGGCCTTAGTACGATAAAGGGACAGGCAAGGCAGAAAAATGGTGCAGACAATTACTTCTTTTGACCTTCACAGCCTGGCGCCTGGCGGCAAGGAGCAACCCTACTGAGGGGGAGAGTTTTTCTGTTCTTCTCACCTGAAGGTATGATCTAAAAGGTTAGTAAAAACACACACAAGGCATTAGTGAAGAAGTAAGAAACTCTGAAAGCCAAGCTTTCACTGAAATACAGTCCACCTTAGTCATCAAATTATCCAATCCCAAAGATGAAGTACAAAACGGAAATGAAATGAACGATTCGACATCACTCAAAAGGCAAATCTCAGCTCTACATCTCTTAACGCTTCCTGCGTCAGAAATGGGCATCCACAAGAGAAGGCTGGCTTCTAATAAAGTGACTTAGGGGGCGAGGCTGGGAGGCAGGGCTATTTTAGGGGCTTTTCTTTCACCAAGACCACGTCCGCACGGGCTCATGTCTTTCACTGCGCAGCCTATCAAAAGTCCCTGCTCTAAAGTGTGAACATCCGGGCAGCGGGAGGTGTGACCAGTAATGGGCCAATGGGAAGCTGCTCTACAGATGATTGGCTCCGTCTGTGCATTAGCCCTCTTGGTTGTTCTGGAGATTCAGGGCGTGGCTCATCAGCTTTGCTGCATGGGATGGGTTTCGATTCCAGATTCTTGAAGCGATTCCAGAATTTCTGCCCTGAATAATGCAAGCTGGTCCGAAGTAGCACCTGACCAGCCAGGATTTTCTGGGCTCAGCCAACCTCTCCTGCCCTGAACACACTGTATTACTCTCGAAATGCGACATCGGCTTTCCTCCAAATCGCCTGTTCTGGAAGCCAGTATGAGGCTCATGCATTTACCACAATTATTTCTGTTCCTGACTCCTCAGAAACACCGCCAGCCACACCCACCTAAAAGTATGCTTTTTTTCTTCTCTATCTGAAAAAAAGTTGAAGGGCTATTTCACAATCCAAATACAACAGCGACCACTTCTACACGCCCTGTAGTACTGCCAGCATAACTCTCACCTCCTCTGCTGCAATTTACTCCCATCATTCATTCGGCACACCATCCATCCATTCACTCAACCAACATTGCTGGCATGCTTGTAATGTGCAAGGCACTGGCTGAAGACTGAAGGCTCTGCTCTCGAGCTCGAGGGGTGGAGGGAGGGTCGGGAAACGGGGGGGGGGGAGTGGTGTCTGCAGAGCTGCCTGTAAAATTTTTATGGTTCATTCTTTCTAGATTTTAGGAATGTTCTCAAAGAGTCTGGGTCATTTCCATACAGATGCTACACAACGCGGATGCTCTGTGATTTACTCATTGATAGGATGTGCCATGCACCGGAACAGCATTCACTTCTGGCCAATGGAATTGTGCCTCTGGTTAAGAACACAATGTGCACGGTTCAGGTTGTACCAATAAGGTAGAAACAAAAAGAAAACCAAGGCAAGCGGTATGCACACCACACACACAGAATATTCAAGTCGATATGTGAACACTATGCTATGTAAAAGCCACATGTATGTGGGTTGTCATGTACTGATATGGGAGAAATCAAGTGCCTGAGCTACCAGAAAAGAACCCCCAGAGAGAAGTCCCAGGACTATCGCACCAGGGACAGTGCCTCTATCTGCTGTGTGACACACGTGTATCCGTTAACTCTGGTTTCATTCCAACCCTCTAGGAAATTTACTCAAATGATTCGCTTACTTTCCAAAAATCACTAACAAAATTAAAAAAAACAAAACAAAACAAAACCCAAATACAGGAGCTCCCATTGCACTGATGAACCACAGACAGCCTGGGGAAGTGGGGCTGACTTTTAAAAGTCTCTCTGGCACGCAGAGGCTGGGGTACTTTGCAGTGCTCTTCATTGCCCTGGCTGGAGCCCTCCCCTTTAAACACATACAGACAAGTGCTCCAGCATGTTGAGATCCCCATTCGAAAAGGGCTCTAGAAAAGCCAAGTGTACTTAAAGGCCAGGCCACATAGGACAGTGAGTGGAAACAGTGCACAGATGTCTAAGTTGTGCTGATTAGAATTGTTAATGGAATCTGTGTGTTGGCATTTTGTATTCTGAGTGTGGAAGTCCAGAAAAGCCCACACAGAAGAAAGCTGGGGCAGAGGAAGAAACCGAAGGTTTGGTACTCTCAGTTATCTGCTGCCCACGGAGCCCAGCTTTCTCGATCCAATCAGTGAAGCTAATTGTCCAGGGGCTGTCCTAGTTCTTAAACACTTCTGCTGTCAGCCTTACAGAGTCGTTCTGTGTGGCCACTGAGACTGTTACAGGGACCTATAGGCATAACCGTACTCGGACACTCTGGGGGATGAGGGGGGTGACTCAGTGGTTCTGTTTCATGAGGTAGCTCAGTTGTGAGTAGATGCATGCGATGTGTGCTGTCCGCCACTCAAAGCTAGTTTTCCCTTTTTTTTTTTAAATTTGAACGACTATAAAAATACCAGTATTTCTCCCCATTTTATAAAAAGGATTTTAGAAAAAAAGAAAATACACCTCGGGTCTTCCCATTAAACTTCTGTCCCATCTTGTAAATTGTTGTGCACTCTGACCTCCAGATTCAGTTTTTTCACTTTAGCACCTTTGAACGTATAATACCCGTCGCCGTCGCTCAGTATGTTGACGTTGCGCACGGTACAGTACTGTCTGTTGGTGTTCTTCTCCGCCTTGTCTGCGTTTCTCTTGGCTACGTCCACCTTGGTATTCAGGGGGTATTCCTCCAGAGTGTCTTCTGGAGGCTGTTTCTTCTTTTGTTTCTGGCATTTCCTGGTGATGAAACAGGCCACCAGAAACAGCAGCAGGAGAAGCATGATAGCGGCCAGGGCGCTGCCGATGGAGGCTCCGGTTTGCGACAGGGAAGCAGCTATCACGGGCTCCTGTATCTCCAGGGTCAGGGACTTCATGTTGGTGCCGTTCTTGACTTGGTCTCCTTCGTTGTCATAGATGAGAGAGTCGTCAAGGGACAGCCAGCCACTGGGGTCCACCAGGTCCCTTCGGCGGCGCCCCAGAGAGGCCGTGAGAGAGCGCTGGACCCGAGGCCTTGAGATGCTGTCGGGGCCGATGATGTAGATCACCTGGAGATACCACTGGTGCCCTGCTTCCACCTGCAGGAAGAGAGAGACGGTGACAAGACTCATGTTATCCAGAGGGCATTTCAGAAGAAAGGAAATGGAAAGACAATGAATGCTCTAGGTCCTAAGATGCAGGGAACTGAATGAAGGGTTAGGGATTCTGTTTTATTTCCAGATTTAGGGTGAATAGAAAAGAATACATTCTTTTCTATTTCCTCACTGATGTGGAATAGCCTACTAATTTATTTCATGGTCTCTTTAGCTAAATGAGTACTTATGAGTTACTGGTCTGTATTAGTAGCAGTCATATAATACTGTTAGCTACCGCATTTACTCTCTGTGCCCTTTAATCGCTCCTTATGCTAACTTACTACTTACTGATGAAGTTCAGCTAAAATGGAGTCGTGCAACGAATTTTCACTAAACAATTCTAAGCATAATATACAGATTCCTGACAGGAATTTGCTGAACTTGAACACTTCCTGGATCACCCCCAAGAGGAGGATCTTAGGGCATTTGATTGCTTCCTCATCTGGCTATCTGGCGCTTTGTGGCTTTGAAAGAACTTCAAAAGATTAGTGATAGTCCTGAAACCCAAGGTCATGGATAGCTACGTGGAGACAGAAAGAATAATGCAAAATTTGACCTTGTTGGTTCATGTTTGTTGCTAGAACTTAGTGTGTTTCTCCCCATCTGATGCCGATCATTTGTGTCTCTAACTAGGGCATCGTACTTATGACTTTGTTCGGTGTTTTCCCAATGCCTGTGAAATCAGCTTGTTCAGCAGACAGTCCCAAAGGTAGCAATTTAAAAAAACACAGGGAAAAAAAAATCAGAGCAGCCCATGTACTAACAGACAATGACGGATGCTCAGCTGCAAATCCGAGAATTTTATCCTTGCATTGGTCTATGGGGGATAGGGAACACTTGTGAGTGAGGGACAGGTTTACTAACAATGCAAAAGGTCTCCCGGGGAGAAGGTTATGAAAAGAAATGGAGAGTCACCTTATAGAGGGCATCCACTTTGAGAGTAAATCCATCCACCCCCGGCATGCTGCTCACCACCTGGAAATCGGGCAACTCGGAAGCAAAGTGGGCCTCGAAAGGCACATCATGGAAGTACTTGTCAGTGACCTCTGGCTGGCTGCGGTCCTAGGATTAAAAAGAGCAAGAGATGCTGACCGGAGCTGGATATAGCTATCACCTAGGAGGCTCTCCTAGTGCATGACAAATACAGAGGGGGACACTCTCAGCCAGCCATTGAACTGAGCACAGGGTCCCCAATGGGGGAGCTAGAGAAAGGACCCAAGGAGCTGAAGGGGTTTGCAGTGCCATAGGAGGAACAACAATATGAGTCACCCAGTACTCCCAGAGCTCCCAGGGACAAAACCATCAACCAGATAGTACACATGGTGTTACCCATGGCTCCAGACACATAGGCAGCAGAGGATGGCCTTGTTGGAAATCAAAGGGAGGAGAGGCCCCTGGTCCAGGGAAGGCTCAATTCTGATGCCGCAGTGTAGAGGAATACCAGGACAGGGAAGCGGGAGAGGGTTGATTTGGGGAACAGGGGGAAAGGAGATGGGTTATGAAACTTTTGGGGGGGGGCCGGGAAAGGGGACAACATTTGAAATGTAAATAAAGAATATATCTAATAAAAATAAATAAATAAAAATAAATGAATAATGTTCCAAATTAAAAAAAAAGAGGAAGAAACAAGGCATTTGAAAGGCAATACTAAGAAGAGGGGGATGTTCTCCTCTCCTTCTGTGGGTTGGGAGAAGAGAGTATGTGCTGTGCCAGATTTCCCCCAAGTCAGTGCTGCCTCTGAATGCCACTAAGGGAGGATTCTAGAAGGTTCTATCTAATCTTATTCTCACAGACCATAGCTTACTTGTGTGTGTGTGTGTGTGTGTGTGTGTGTGTGTGTGTGTGTGTGTGATATTTTGATGTTGTTAGTCACCCACAAAGCCCTTGACAGGAGTCTTACACATGAATTCATTTTGCTTGTTCAAAGGCTGGACATATGCAGTCGACCACCAGTTCTCAAGTTATTTAGTCTTGGGACCCTATCCACAGTTAAAATCCAACAATCTCAAAGAACTTCTATTTATGTGAACTTCTATCAATGGTTACTGTGTTAAAAGTTAAATCTGAATAATTAAATAAAATACTGCTATATTAATTCATTTTAAATTTACAATGAAAAGTTCATTACATGCTGACCTAAATAAGATAATTTTTAGTGAAATATACCCACATTCATCTCTTTCCCCAAAGAGATCTGGTTTTGTGAGATTCTCTTAACTGCTTTTGTATTCAGTCAGTTGTTCTGTGTTATTTTAAATTTTAAATATTTAAAAGTATGCTATTTTAGCTAATATATGAAGAAAATCTAGCTTCAAACACAGCTATATAGTTGGAAAGAAGGAGATATCTATAATATATAATTGAGGATATGATATATATATATCATACACACACACTTATATATACATATACATATATATGTATATATATATGATAGATAGATAGATAGATAGATAGATAGATAGATAGACAGACAGACAGACAGACAGACAGAGAGAGAGAGAGAGAGAGAGAGAGAGAGAGAGAGAGAGATAGATAGATAGATAGATAGATAGATGATAGAGTTGTGTGTTGTATGGACATATTCTTGTGGGGGTATGTATTTGTGTGTGGATTTGTAACATTGATGTTGGGAGTGTTCCTCAATCACTTCTTCACCTTATTTTTGACTTGGGTTTTCGTCAAAACTGGAGCTCCTTGACTGACTGACCAGTGAGCTGCAGATATCCTCTTGTCTCTGTCTCTGCTGTTGGGTCTTATGGGTTGGTTCTTTCATAAAGCCATTCTTTATGTGGGCTCTGAGGCTTAAACTCAGGCCCTCATACTCAAGCACTTTATTGACTAAGCTGTACTCTCTCCCTTCCCTGGATATTCTTCAAAGTTTGGTGATATTTTCCTCCTCCTCCTTTTCCTCCTTCTTCAGTATGGAGAGAGAGAGAGAGAGAGAGAGAGAGAGAGAGAGAGAGAGAGAATGTACCCATGCATTTGAGTGCTTGAGGAGAGGACCTATGACAGAAAAGGGCATTGGATTCTCTAGGGGTTGAGAGCTTCCTGATGTGGGTTATGGGAACCAAACTGAATCTTCTGCAAGAGTAATACATGTTCTTAACCACTGAGCCACCTCTCCAGCTTCCAAGGATGAGATAGAATTTGAATTCTATTACTAAACTTTCTGGTGAGGAAGTGTGTGTGTGTGTGTGTGTGTGTGTGTGTGTGTGTGTGTGTAAAAAGGCCATGAGGAGAGCAATTTTAACCATGTGGACTCTTGGAAGGAGTGTAAGTGCCACTCATGGCCTTTGATCCAACTTGAAGAAACACTGGCTTAGAGTTTCCTCTTTCGGGGATATCAACAACAGCATATCTTGCTGCCTACCATAACCAGTAAACTGGAAATGTAGCAGGTAACTGACCAGAGAGAAAGAACAATAAAATCAAATACAGAGGAAAAAGAAACTGTTTCCGTTAGGAAACCAAGAAGGAGTCTCCCTGGCTGTTCCTCAGCCTTAGCTAATGAGGGCCCTACCAGCAGCAGGAATCGGTGCTTCAGGTGTTTATGTGGTTGAATGCATCCGTACTGTGGTCCTTCATCGTAGATCGTCCCCGTAGGGTCAAAGAAAGGCACGTAGCCATCCTTGCCGGTACAAAGATAGACTTTCTCCAGCTGCAGTTTGTAAGCAGAATGAAGGTTTTGTTCTGGATTCCAAAGGACTCGGCCATAAAGGATCTGACCTGGAAAGATTGAAAGGCACCAACCATATTGGACTTGGAGGTTAAAGAGAAAGACATGTCAAAGGCGGAGAGGACTTAACACACTTCCTCAGAGTGAAACGCGGCTTTTCTCTGAAGAGCTCTGATTGCAGGTATCCCTGAAATAGACATTTACCATTTATTGCTCCTCTAATTCATGAGTATTACTGAAGCATTTATGATACAACAACCACTCAGTTCTGCGCGAGGGATACAGAGGTGAGTGAGATGCAAATGAGGGGTCAGAAATGAGAGCAAAGAGATTAATAACATTTATTGATAACATTTATCAAATTCAGCAATTGCCACATACTATACTAAACTTTTCTCCTGAAGTAAAATGCATGGGCTGCTTACAGTCTTCCAGCTGAGGAGACTGAGGCACCAGGTGGCTGAGTGAATTGTTAAAAGTCACCACAATCGCAAGGGGTGAAGGTAGGATTGAGAATGGTAGAACTTTGCCTTGGTGACTCATTCTGATAGCATGTACGAGACTGTCCATCACCTGCTATGACAAAGGAAAGGGCTTGGTGTTAAAGGGCGGCAGGGCTAGCGTGGAATCTGCTTTGGGAGAGGTGTGGAGGGGTTTGGGGAGAGGTGATCTTTGATCTATCTCCTGAAACATGAGCAAGGATTTGTCAGAATATTTTGGGGAGGGAGACCGGGGCGGAACATTCTAAGCAAAACAAAGTTCCTGTAAAAATGCTAAGCACTGGGTTGATGTGAATCCTAGTGAAGGAACTTTTCTTTTAAGGTATCTCATGTGGTCTCAAGTTTTTTATCATTTTTAAAACTTAATTCTTATTCACTTTATTTAATTCTTCCAGGAGCCCAAAAGATAGGCCTGCTACTGTTCCCTTAAGTAACCTCTGCCAGGGAGGTTCACGGTACTGGAAATACAACTGAGAGCCAATAAGGGTGCTACTGAAATCTCTCCAGGGAATCCAAAGGTAACTTACCCAAGTTAGACACCGGGTTAGAACTGCATTAGAAATGCCAGTTCTCATTGTCAGCTGGTAAAACCACTCTGGAAATCAGTTTGGCGGTTCCTCAGAAAATTAGGCATAGTACTACCTGAGGACCCAGCTATACCACTCCTGGGCATATACCCAGAAGATGCTTCAACATGTAATAAAGACACATGCTCCACTATGTTCATAGCGGCCTTATTTATAATAGCCAGAAGCTGAAAAGAACCCAGATGTTCTTCAACAGAGGAATGGATACAGAAATTGTGGTATATATACACAATGGAGCACTATTCAGGTATTAAAAACAATTAATTCTTAGGCAAATGGATGGAACTAGAAAGTGTCATCCTGAGTGAGGTAACCCAATCACAAAAGAAGACACATGATATGCACTCACTGATAAGTGGATGTTAGCCCAAAAACTCAAAATAAACAAGTTACAATTCAAAGACCACAAGAAGCTCAAGAAGAAGGAGGACTGAAGTGGGGGTGCTTGGGTTCCTCTGAGAAAGGGATCAAAATACTCACAGGAACAATAATGGAGACAAAGTGTGGAGCAGAGACTGAAGGAAAGGCCACCCAGAGACTGCCTTACCTGGGGAGTCATCCTATAAACTGTCACCAAATCCCAACACTATTATGGATGACAAGAAGTGCATACTAAAAGGAGCCTGTATGGTTGTCTCCAGAGGGGCCCTGCCAGAGCCTTACACATACAGAGGCAGATGCTAGCAGCCAACCATTGGACTGGGTGTGGGGTCCCCAATGGAGGAGTTGAAGGGCTTTACAGCCCCATGGGAAGAACAATGAGGTTGGCCACCCAGATGCCCCAGGATTCCCAGGGACTAAACCATCAACCAAGGAGTACACATGGTTCCAGCCAAAAATGTGGCAGAGGAATGCCTTGTCAGGCATCAGTGGGAGGAGAGGTCCTTGGTCCTGTGAAGGCTCAATAGATGCCCCAACAAAGGGAAATCAAGGGGGGGGGGAGGAGGTGGGAGTGAGTCAGGTGGAGGGGCATATACTTGGAGGTAGGGGGAGTGAGAGAAAAAAAAAAGAAAAGAAATGCCAGTTCTCTTACCATCCTCTCCAGTGTTTTCCCATGATGCAGCACTGCCAGTCACCAGAACACTGGGACTCTGATGTCATTTATAAATTGAAGGAAGAATGTGAGTCTTTTCCTTACTTCTACCTCGCCTGCCCTGGAATGGAGGTCTGGGAGATGCTCCCTGAAGAGCTAGCTGACTGAGGTATGGGTGGAGATATGCATCCAGCCCCAGGACTCACGCGGAAGAGTCGCCTATCCAGGCAGAGCCACTGACCACAGCCGGAGGAAACAACTCACCTTTGGAGAAGGCTCCTTTGTAGTCCATCTCTGCAAGTGACATATCAGACGTGTTGGGATCCATCAAGAATACCTTCTCATTATTGCAGAGCTGAAACTCAGTATTGAGCGAATACACAACCGGCACAGGGCGGTTGGTCTGCTGGAAGGCGATGGGTATCAGGAACCTAGATGCGGGAGGAACGAGAGCTACTTGAGGACAGGGTCAACTTCCCATGGGCATTTGAACTGTCCTTTCTGCCTGGCTGTCTTGACAGTGCACGAAGCTTCGCTGTGGGTGATCACCATTTACTGAATGTCTTCCTTTAGGACTCTTTGGTACCAGTGTACTTTTTTTTCCCTCAAAGTGTGTGTGTGTGTGTGTGTGTGTGTGTGTGTGTGTGTGCACGTGCACGTGTATGATATATGTAGGGTAAATGCATGGATGCATGCATGTATGTATGTATATGGGGCATGTGTCTATGTGTCCACATGTAGAGGCCAGAGGTTGATGTTAGTTGCTTTCCGACTCTCTGTTGTATAAAAAATATATTGTATGGAAAAAAAAAAGATAAAGAAAAGATAGAAGGGTAATAGAAGAAAGTACTCAGTATTGATTACTCTGGTGTGCACAAATGCCCACGTGCACAGATGCATACACAAATATGTGCATATACACACACATTCACATATATACACACAAATTACAATAAAAAAAACCAGGAAATGGAAAACACAGAAAGCCGTTAGAAAGGTACATAAAATACAATCATAAAATAGACCAGGAATTCTAAGAAAAACATCCTGTAAGAGGGCCACCTGGGCAGGAATAAAGGAGAGTTTGTGTGCAGAGAACACTGTGAGTGTCAGGACAGGACCAGTCAGTTGGTGCATGCCTTTAACCTGGGACTTGGAAAACTGAAGCTTGAAGACTGGATTTATGTCCAGCCTGGGCTACATAGGGAGGTCAAACCCAGGCTGGGCCACCCAGCCAGACACCCCCAATAAAATAAATAAGATAAATAAAACCAAAACCCCCAAAGCATTGGGAATATTCTGCTTCTTAAGATGGGGGCTAAATACACATTGGTTACATATATATTCCCTGTAATATCTAAAGAATTTCCTAACTAAACTTCTTTTAGTGAAGAATAATATTTCTTAGTGTGTCCCAACAGATTACATGCCTGTGTTGTTTATGATTTTCCTGGTCACTATTCCTCCTCTATGCGGCTGACTTGGATACTTTGGAACGTATTCCATCCATTAATTATGCTGTTTAACACCCAGACAGATGAACCATCTAAATCTTTACCTCTCTGTCCCTTGATTTCCTTACCTTCCACAGGCTTGTTCCTAGCAGCTGTCGCCCGCTTTTCTATTGCTACTATGGACAAGCCCCCAGATTCCACTTCCAAACACCTTGCTCACCATCTCCTGTCTTTTCAGCTCCTCCCATCTCTTAACACACCATTAATTCACCCATTAATCACACCCATTGCAGGCCATTCCCAAACACTTCCCAGAGTGTAAAGGACCTACGACACTTTACACAGTCATGGTACACAGAGATGTCCACACATCACCTGGGGAAAGAGCCTGACAACTTTTTCAGTTCAATACACACCTACCATGTGATCCAGCTGTCTCACTCCTAGGCATTTACATAAGAAATGTGTGTTCATATAAGGCTTGCACATCATACATAGTCGGGGGAGATGTATTTAAAAATACTTCAAAGTTGGGAAGAACCCAAATACCCACCAAATGATGAACTGATAGATTGCTATTTTCATACCGTGTAATACAACTCAGCAAGAATAGAAACAAACTACTTCTACAGTAATGCAGAAAATCAAATAAGCTTACCAAGTGAGATGAGGCAGAGAAAAATAACGGCGATTGCATGATAACACTTATGTAAGGTTCTAGAGAATTCAATCTCCTGGTGACAGGCAGCAGATGAGGGGACACCCGGAGGAGGGGAGAGACAGGGGTGTGAGGAGACTTTTGCAGGAACTGGCTGTTTATTGTCTTGATTGCAGTGATATTTCACAAGTACCACATATGTCAATATGGATTAAATGCATACATTCATTCACAGCTATAGTTTGCTTGCCATCGATGCAGCCGTTTAAAGACGATGCAGGCTGCTTGCCCTGGGGTGTGCTCCGCTGTGCTTACAGCCCTCTGCTCACTTCCTGTGCTCCCTCAGACCTCAGTGGCCCTCTACTTCCGAGCAACTCATCCGTTATCAGCGTACCTCTTCTCTGACATCCCCTTTAGAAAAGCTCTTTATTTCTATTGTTCCTGCTTGCTTACCTCTCTTGAATTCACTTTCTCCCTCCAGGTTAGTAGACCCTACAGCTCACCAGTCCGTGTACCAAGGAGTCTGGCATTTTCCAATCTAACAGCCAATTCCCAATCTTTCAACCTGAAAGTAACCCTTCAAGTAGTTCTCTATTAATGCCAATTCTGTCTTTAACATTTTCTCTCAAGGTTTTCTAGGTCATTTGCTCAGTCCTCAGACAGGTGGCACCAAACTGTAAGGTGCCTGAGACCTGGGTGGCTTTTAATACACTGTTGTAATATAATTTTATAACCTTAGTGTTCAGACCAGGGCAAAGCACTTGATAAAACCGGAACAAAAGAATAAGGTTTAATGTGGTCCCAGGCCTGAGATAGTTACAAGCCTGTTCTGTTAAATTTTTAATGGTATTTTATTATGTATATTAGTGTTTGCTTGCATGTATGTCAGCACACCACAAATGTCCCTGGTACACACGGAGTCCAAAAGAGGGTGTTGTCCTCCCTGTAACTGGAATTACCATGGCTGTGAGCTGCCATGATGGTGCTGGGAATAGAACCTGGGTCCCCTGGAAGAGCATCCAGTGCTCTTAACTGCTGAGCCATCTCTCCAGCTCCACATATTTGATTCTTATTCTTCTCCATAGTTCATGTCTATAAAGTCTCTATGAACATTGAGTTGGTGGGTGTTGGACCCCCGCCTCCCAGGAGATACAGAATTAAGTTTCTACAAACATCTGGTCACAATATTTCACCAATAGACCAACACGACCTTATGTTATGTGTGTCCCCATTTAAAGATCCCTTTATTTAGTAGACACTGTTGATTCATTAACGTCAGATTCACGGGGAATAGCACAATAATTCATGCATGTCTGACTGGGGCTCACTCGATACTCCTCAGGGCACATGATAGCCCTTGTGTGCTTAGAAATGATAGAAAACACTTCGGTGCTATGCTTAGGAGTCATTTAAAATAGCAAACCTACCAATAAGATGAACACAACTGAAAACATACAGCATTAGATAGACCATGAAGGGTCATTGTGCTCAGAGAGCTGACATGGGAAGGCAGAAGACTCCCTTGTTCAGCCTTAGCTGGGGCTAAATGCCTGTTGGGTGACTCAACATTTTTACACATCAGCGAATGACCATGGAAGCATGGGTGGGTACTCGCTTCAGGATTACAAAACCATTTCAGTGAGCAGGAGAATTTTAAACAAAGCAATGGAAGTAGTGAGGATCACCTATACTGGCATACCTTTCTGGAGCATGAGCAGTGCAAGCCAAAGACTTCTCTCCTGGGTCCACCCAGGGCTGTGTGGGCTGCACGGTGCAAGGGATCAGGTAGATGGTGTACTCCCCCGAGTAGTCCTTTCTGGAAACAGGCAGAGCAGACTGTAGTCACAGTAAGACTTGATGATGACTTAGCCCCAGACAGACATGACTTCATTAATGCCACTCAGGTAGCATTTATGCACTGACAACTCTGTAAGCGCCACTTTGAGGAACTCATCTCTGATTATTCTAACATTCAGAGTATTATCCCGAAGGTGTTAAATTTTTTATTTTTTTCATTTACTCAAGTCCTTTCTATGAGGAAAGCTGAAAAAAGGCCCAGTGCTAATAAAAACCCGAGGTTCAGGTGATGACAAAGAGAGTTAAGGAAACCTGCTTGTTAATTTGCTTAGTATTTTTTGTCAGCTGACAACCTGTTAACATGTTCTTAAATGCAAGAGCTTCTCTCCGTTAAAATGTGACTATGCCAGGCTATGTTGCTGGAAAGGAGGCAAACACCGTGGAGACCGCATCTCTCCTGAGAACAGGGGATGCAGCATCCTAGGGACACCCAACTCCACTTGGCTAGCTCTCGATTTTAGGGTGCCCTTCTCAGACTCGATGGCCTCGTTCCTTTTCAAAGTTGAAGAAAACTAGAAATTCTCATTGAGGGGCACTCAGTGTGCTTATGGCAAGATGCAGAATTTTCCAGAAGTCTCTGTGCCCATCACTGAGTTGCTACTAGGTAACAACCCCAGCCCTGGCAGGTTAAATGTAAGGCACGAGAACATTCAGAAACTTCTGGAAGAATCTTCAAGTGTTTATGTTTCAAGCTCTTGAAAGAAGTCGAAAACATTTCATGTCAAGCCCCAGAGGCTTCTGTCACGGTATTTACCTGTTGTAAGAGCTCGTGGCTCGCCAGAGTTGATGTGGAGAATCAAATGTCTGAGCGCTCCACAAGAGCTGCAGGTCAAACTGAATTCCTCCTAGGTGCTCTGGAGTCAATATGAAAGACTTCACATCTGGGAGAGTGTGGTGCTCCATCACAAACTGTCCTGTTTCAGAAGGGAACACTCTTGATCTGAGAGTTTACTGTGTTTACATAAGGACCTAATTATTCTTTTCCCAGCAAAGAATTAAGGGCATGTATACCCTTTAGAATATAACTTACAATGGTAGAGACACTGTAGCATCTTATACCAGCCCACCACCCTAAAATGGTCATTATGGTCATATAATGTATGTGTAAACATGTATGAAAATGTGCTGAGCTCATATACAATCCTATGGATACTTATGGGAAAATGAACACTGAATATATTCATACACAAACCTCAACAGACACATTTTGGGGTCTTAATGTTTTATAAATAGAAATTCAATGTTGGATATAATCATATTTAGATCTATTCAAGTCTTTGGTGGAAGGGGACAAGTGTAGATGTCCCTAAAAAGGTAAAGGTTACTTAACAAGACATCAACATTCTTAAAGTTCAGTGTGAGTGTTTAAGGTGGATAAGTTGATGGACTATTCTGGATGGAAATAAACTAATGTGATAATATATGCAAAATGTAACATGGAGTTTGGTTGGGTCTACTTTCCTTTATATTTATACATACAAAGTAAATATAAAGAAACATAAAGCAAGTAGGAAAAGCACTTGTGAGATAAAGGGCAATTTATACCAGGACTATTATTCTGTTATGTTCACTGAATGTGAAACGGTATTGTGTTTTCTTTGTCCTTAGATGATGTCTGTTGAAGTGTTCGGGGTAATGTACATAAAGACAGCAATTTGTTTTCAAATGCAGTGACCCCAAAGAGTGTGTGCGTCCATGTATGTATGTGTGTGTATATATCTATATCTATATCTATATCTATATCTATATCTATATCTATATCTATATATTAAAATGTTAATACTATTGATTTTATTTTTTATTGTTCTAATATTTCTACTTTTCTGGATGTTTGAATTATTTCTTAATAAAGACTCAGGAAAAATGCCCGGAAACTACCTCTGAATTTGGCATGGGTCTTGAACTCAATGACGAGACGGCCATCCTCTCTAATGTAGATTCTTATTATCTGAAGTCTTGCGGAGAGCACACTGTCTGTCTGGATCCCTGGACAAGCAACCACACAGAAAATGTCAAAGTCAGGGTATGAAGAGCATCTTGTGGATAGTGACTACCCTAGACTTGGTCTCAGGGGCATCTCTAAGGAGATCCAAGCGTTTAGGTTAATGTGATTTAGTTATAGATCCACATGAGCATGATTACAGACACAAATGTCAATTAAAACAGTACAGGAGCTCTCATTTGTGGCTCTTTTTTTTCTAGGTCCACTGTCTTTAGAGGGGGTTCTTTATCTATGTGGGTACCACTTTCCCCAGAAGCAGAGAATGTCCCATTTCAGAAAATAATGGATATAAAACTTCAGCTTCTCTATACTGTAGTTTTCCTTTACTTTTAGGACCTAACAGGGTCCTCAGTCTTGATGTATACATTTTATTCTCAAACCAATGGAGACAACAGGGAAACTTCTAGAAAGTCAGCTGTGTGTACTTGACACGGAATGAGTAGAGGCAGTTATAGGCACAATGCCTATAGGGTTCATAATGACCTAAAATAGAATGGAATCGAAGGAGAAGAGAAACAAAAGTTAAGCAAACAACAACAGATATGAGCCGAAGGTCCAAGTGTTAATTTGGCTCAGGTGGGAGAATGTCGAGCCATTTTCCCACAGGGAATACGAAACAAACAGGATGGGCTCAAGCCATTTAAGGGAAGAAAGGATGTAATTTCCAATTACTAGAGATGCAGCCTGTCTAAAGAATGTTCATGAAGCTCTTTGGTATCGCTCTCTCAGAAGAAGAATGTCACTCCAGGGAAGGGAGGGGTGAGCAGAGATGTGGAATTAATGGGAAGTGGACTTGGGGTTGTGTCGGGGTACACGACATTGGAGATGCGGAAAAACAAACAAAAGAACAGCAGATAGGATACTCTCTGGATCTCAGTTAAATACCCCTTTCCCTTTCTGAAAGACCACAGGAATATAGTTGCTGTTAGAGTTCACTGCTTATCACGATCGAATGTGAGATAGAACAGTTAAGACATCCCAGGGCATACCTGTTCTCCAGAGGACCGTGTCATAGAAGAAAGAGAATTCCATCTCAGTGTGGTGCTCTAAGGAGGCCCAGCCCCTGGGGGCTGTCACATAGATGTAGGACACGTAGAGAGGCACATGTACCGTCAAGAACGACTGAGCAGAGTCTCTCACCTGCCAACAAAACAGTGTGCAAGAGACAGGCTTACTTCTTTCCTGGGAGGATGGGGCAGAAGACCATCACCTCTTGGTTCAGTTTTTATCCACTTGCTTGGTCCCTGGATCACATAGTAATTCCTAGTCTACACCTGCAGCTGATCTTTGAAACATACAGAGGGTACAAGGTGGCCAGGACATCTCTTCAGAATAGGTTCTTCTGAGGAGGTGACCTAAAAGAGTAAGGACTACCTTTGTTTCCAAACTTCAGTTTCTA
Source organism: Tokudaia tokunoshimensis (assembly GCA_036184795.1). NCBI lineage: Eukaryota > Metazoa > Chordata > Mammalia > Rodentia > Muridae > Tokudaia > Tokudaia tokunoshimensis. Next base: position 12,693,530 of record BTHU01000014.1, read on the forward strand.
GAGACATTCCCTGGAAATGTAAAGTCTCACAGGCCTAGGGATTGGCTTGCTGGTTCGTAAGCTGTCAGTGCACCCTCACTTTGCTGAGAATTCACCAGAGACCCAAGGCCTTTAGGAAATGCTAATCAATGGTGACTGGAAAAGCACCAGTCCTCTGAAATGAACACATTCTTGACTCAGGATGTCTTAGTGAGCGTCACATTCACGTTTTATTCACGTGGAAATGATAGTTCCAGGGACAAAGGCCAGGGGCTTGGACATCACATCTAGGAAGCTGATCAACAACTCGGGGTTGCGGGTGGTCCAGCGGTTTACTTGCACAGACAGTACATTGGAGAAATGTTTGAAAAGAGAACAGATCACACATCCAGGGAAACACTATTCTCTAAAGGGGTTCCTCTTACAGTTGTTAATTTTGGTGCACTGAAATAGATTTTATTAAGCCAGGAACAAAAAAAAAAAAAAACTGGATAGAAAAATGATAGTGTGCTGGCAGCTGCCTTCACAGTGACCTGTGTTCATGTGCAAATGGGAGAAACTATTAATTAAAAATTCACATTTTTGTCTGTACACCTATTTCTATTTTTATAACAAAAAGCTGTTAGTAAGTTTAGAGAAATTTTATTTTGTTATTGGGCTACTATTATGGGATATTGAAGGATATATTCTTTCTCTTCTTTGCTTCTCATTACTTTTCTTTGGCCCAGATGATGTTACTTGCTAATCTTTAAGAACACTTTCTGACAAATATCTCATGCATTCTTGCTGTGTGTTATGCTGAGAGCATGAGTCACAGTTTAATATGAATCCATGGAGATTGCCTCATTACTCTCCACTGGTATTACTTGAGAAATGCTGAATGAGAGCCTACTTTTAGTTTCTCTTGTTTTTTTTTTCTCTTTTTCAATTACGTATCAGCAATTTCAGTTCTTTTTAAAGAAACAGACAATACTGAAATACTTTGAGTATCTATCTATATTTCCTGTCTTAAATTTTAAAAGTGGACAGAAGTAATCCTTGACTGTGGGACTTTTTAATGATTATTATGAACAGAAATACCCAGATCTGTAATGGAAGAAAAATCATGGAGAACAGAGAACATTAATTTTCAAGGGGAGGAACAATCAGGTTTGTGGCATCTGCTGACTGTAGGCCAGGAATCTGCAGAAAACAGAAAGCGCCGGCTGCCTTGAAGCTTTCTCCAGTAGGGGCCAGTGCTGCACACAAAACCAGAGGAACTAGGTTTGAATTAAAGAGATTCTAAATTGATTAAAATCCCTCTACAGATTCTCTCATTCAGTGAGGCTCAACTTGTTTTGAAATGAAAACCAGCTAACAAGTTTTGGTTCTCACTGAGATACAGGCTCAAAAATAGAATGGAGCTTGAGAATTAATTTTCCTATGAGACAGCCTAGTCTCTCTGGTACTCCTATAGAACTCCTCTTCTGAGCCTTTTGAGTCTTCCTAGAATACACTGCTGTCATCAGGAATGTTTAATGTGTAAGTATGCACACACACATGCATGCCTAGCCACAGATCTGTTTTCGCAGGGGTTGTGAGTTTGGAGTAAGCACAGAATGTTTGAAACGATAGTGGTGTTTTGGAATCCAGCGTTGTCTCCTGAGAGATGTACCACCTGCTATTCTGATTCATTCCAAGTGGGGAAGAAAATATATCCGTGTAAAGAGCCCCACTAGCAAATGTAAATCTCCATTTTTCAAAGTATACACAGCGAAATGAATCACACATCCATCTAAAGAAGCAGATACTAGATTTTTGTATGGATGACTTGCTACAATAATTTTCTTTATGCATTAACTTGATTTAGAAGACCTCAGGGCTCTTTAAACCACAATACAGCCAAGACCCTTGATAAGGAACTTAAAAAGAATATTCCCTTACCTGACTAAATACAACAATCGGGTACTTCGCTGACCGAGGGACTTCTAGAGCAGAGTTGGCATGGTATCCAAGCACACTATCCCAGAGAACCCACCTGGAAGTCGGCAGTCACGGAGCCCCCACACACGTCGATGAGCTCCGTCATGTCATAGTATGCATCAAAGGTCCACACGCAGCTTTTCAGGTTCAGGTGTCTGTATAGCTGGATGGTTTTGGGCTCCCGTACACTTGGGTCAAACTGGAAGGGGCGGTCATAGCCAGGGCCCAGAGCAGTGCTGTGGAAACCTGCGTCATCCAGAAACCCTGCCTCTGCAGAGGAGGGAGGAAATAAGGAACAGCGACTTGGTCTGAGCACGCCAGGAGCTGGGCAAAGGGGGGGGGGTCACTGGACCGTCCATCTGAGACCTTGGTGGGATCTACCTTGGACTCCCAGTGTACTGCAAGGTCAAGAGGAGAGCTTGTAAAGAGCTGAGCTGCCTGTTGTGAGCTGAGACCCATGGCTCAGCAGGTAAAGTGTTCCTCACAGAATATGCAAGAGGGTCTAATGTGGATTTGCTCTAACACTTGCATATGTTATTTGGGTACCCAAAATTGCACGAGAATCCCTAAGTAAAAGGCTGAGGGTCCCTGTCCCCAGTTGGTTCTGATTGGTAAATAAAGTTGCTGGCACCTAATGTTGGGCAGGGAGACAGAGGCGGGACTTGAGGATTCGCAGGCAAGGGAACTGAGGGAGGAAGAAAAATAGCCATGTCAGGAAAGGAATAAGATCCAGGCTTGAGAGCTGCAGAGCAGAGAGCACACCAACCAGGGTCACACCCCAACTGGGCCTAGGGTAGCAAAGATGGAGTATAGATTTTAGTAAGTAATAGCTCAGGAGTATCGGAGGGGAGGCATTAGCAAAGTTGAAGTTTGGGAGTGGCCCAGCCATTGAGCTGTTTAAGGCATATTAAAATAGAAGGCTGTGTGTGTGTGTGTGTGTGTGTGTGTGTGTGTGTGTGTGTGTGTGTATGTGTGTGTGTGTCTGTGTCTGTGTCTGTCTACCTGTCTGTCTGTCTTTCACTCAAGAACTCAGAACATTGGGCAGGTAGTGAGGAAAGCACGCTGCCGCCGCCGGGGCCAATTAGAGCAGATTAATCAGCTACTGAAAAAAGGGCCTGATTAGGGATCCCCAGCACCCAGGGGAAAAAAGCTAGGTATGGAGGCCTGTATATATGGCCCTGGTGCAGAAGCATGGAGATGTGTGAATCCTTGAAACTCACTGACCAGTCAGAAAGCTCCAGGCTTAATGAGCAGATTCAAAAAGTAAAGGGGAGAATGACTGAGGAAGACATCTTTAATTGACCTTTCACCTACACATACGAAAAAACACGCATATGTAGATGAACATGTGCACAAGATAACCCCCCCATACACACACACACAGAAGGAAAGGGAGAGGGTGACAGAGAGAGAGGGAGAGAGAGAGAGAGAGAGAGAGAGAGAGAGAAGAGAGAAGAGAAGAGAGAAGAGAGGCAGGGAGGTACAACAACGCTGAGCTGTCTGTTGCTTGGGGTTAAGTGGGGCACCTGCCCCTTTAAGAAACCCAGGTACCCAGTTGAAAGGGTGAACACACAGCCCAGCATCATGGATGAATAACATTTTTCCAAGTGTTTCTTTGCATCCTGTGGCTCACCACTGGTCTTGATTAAATGGCTGCACTATATAGATCACTCATGTATGGAAAACTATTTTTAAGGCCAATTTGAAACACAGTTTTTATGGAAAGCCATCAAACTTCCCTTTCTTCCTCCCTCCAATGGCTTCTGAACTCTTGAGGTGGGGTGGGGGGGAACCATCTTAATGAGTAGATGGCTTGCTAATGGTGTCTGACTAAACTTCACCTGCTATGGGTCAAAATTACTAATTCCAATGCTGTGACCTGTTCTAAATTACAGAAGACAACAGCTCAATGCTGGTACAGTTTTAGGACATTTGAGATATAATAAAATTGTTCACATTTATTTGTGTGTGTGTGTGTGTGTGTGTGTGTGTGTGTGTGTGTATGTGTAAAAGACCATGGCATGGAGGCCAGAGGACAACTTGTGGGACTCAGTTCTCTCTGTCCATCACGTTGGCCCTGGAGACCAAACTCAGGACATCATGCTTTGGGGCAAGCACCTAAACTCTCTGAGCGTCTTGCTGGCTCCTGAATATAATTTTTTTAGTCCTAAAAGTAGCCATCATGTTTAAAAGAGACAGAGAGGCAGAGAGAGACAACGCTGAGCTGTCTGTTGCCTGGGGTTAAAGGGGGCGCTGCCCCTTTAAGAACATCTCAGACTATCTATCACCAGCAACTGCCCTTAGTCCCACCAAGACTGGGACCTCAATTGACCTGTGATGAATTTAAACATTTTTTAAGCACGGAGAGATAGAGACTTTCGGTTTTTAATCATACCGTTTCTTTTATTGCCTACGTATGTGTGCCAATTAAACTTTCATGTGTAGTTTTAATGGTTTAAGAATAATTTGCACTCAACTAATTCTACTCTACAAAGACCACCACTACCAGAAATGATACTTCATGACTATGAAAGAGCAGATACATGCATTTCTGTCTTCAAAACCACTGGTGAATGATTTCATCAGCAGACCAGTGGTGGGGAGGGGCAGGGGGATGACAGGCATTTCATCCGCACTTGCCAAGGTAAATGGAAACGGACAGGACTTTTTGTGGAGTGAAATGTCTGCAGTGGTGAACAGAGATGCACAGCCTTTAGCTGTTGGCTTCTTCATGTCCTCATCTGCTGCTGGACTGAGATAGGCCCATCCAGGGATGGGGAGAGGGGAGAGGGAAGGGAGGGGGAGGGGAGGAGGAGGGGAGGGGGAGGGGAGGGGGCAGGGGAGGGGGGAGGGGAGGGGGAAGGGGAGGGGGGAGGGGCCTTCTCTTCAGCATCTCTCTTCACTTGGCTGCAGTGCTCTTGGGCATTTCACTCTACCCAGTCCTCTGCTTCTCCCCCCCCTTACCTTTAAGAATGTGTTGATCTCTAAAGAAAACCATGCGCTCTGATCTTACTAAACTCAGTTCCCGATTCTAGAGCATCCATCCTTCAGCCTCTAAGATCTGTGATTGCTGCTATCATGGGAACAATCACGAAACTAAGAATGGCCTTCATAGATGGAGGAGTAACAAATAATTACCGTATTTTAGACATAACATCACGCTGAACACTCCCAGTATGACTGGTAGAAACAGTTGTACTCACATCCCAGATGAGAACACCGTAACTGAGAGAGGTCAAGCTATTTTTGTTAAGGTCTATAACAATGGTTCTCAACCTGGGGGTCAAATGACCTTTTCATAGGGGGCCACCTAAGACCATCAGAAGTCTCAGATATTTACATTACGACTCACAACAGTAGCAAAATCACAGTTACGAAGTAGCAATGAAGTAATTTTATGATGGGGAGGGGTGGGTCACCACAACGTGAGGAACTGTATTAAAGGGCTGCAGCATTAGGAAGGTTGAGAAACACTGGTCTACAGCTAATGGCACAGAACAGACTTGGAGTCTAAGTTCACTGTATTCGAAAGTCCCTCATTTTCCTGTTGACTTCAGTTATGCTGTGTGTGGACGCTCTCGAAGAAGGAAAAATTAATATGGAGCTGAGGCCTAGAAACCATGAAAAGTGGACTCCTCCCCACCGAGCCCCACCTCCAAAGCTGTTACACAGAGGCGGACTCACCTGAAAGGCCTCGCAGGTCCTGGGCGGTGACTAGGTTGGAGCAGACGTGCTGGTGTCTGTAGATGGACTCCGACAAGAGGAAGTGAAGGTTGTGCAGGGGCATGGTAGAGATCAGGGGCAGCATTCCGTCCTGATGAGGGATCTGCACGGAGATGTGGATTCTAGGGGAGAGGACAGACGAGGGTTCAGCTCCGAGGGATGGGCAGGAGCTGCCATTTAAGCACACTCCTTTGTCTTTGTGGGTGAATTTCCGAAATCCTTTTCCTCTCTTGAGGTTTTTCCATGCACGATTTATATCTGAACATGACGGGGTAGACCTGTCACTTTCATTCCTAATGGACCCTCAAGCCCATGGCAATTGGTTCGTATAGGGTTTTTTTCTCTCTATACAGGAAATAGTAACATCACACTCACAAATTAAAGCTTCCATTTGCTCTGAGTGGCAGCCTTGTCTCTTTAGGAGCTAAGGCTTAGTGACCTAGTGACCGATGCAGCGGCTGTCCCCATTCTGTCTCCACACATGGGCTGACATGGTTATACGCCTCTTTGCGTGTGTGTCGTGTATGCTGTGTGTATGCATGTTTGCATGTGTGGGTACACATGCACGTGTGCCTTCATGTGCCCTTGAGGAAGCTGGAAGATGACGTCAGGTATCATCCTAGAGCTCACTCTACTTCAAGGCAGGATCTCTTGCTGAGCCTGGAAGCTCACTGGTTCTAGCAGTCTTGGCTAGCCAGGTGGCCCTGGTGAGCCAGTCTTTGTCTGAGCACTGGGATTACAAGTGGCTTCAGCAACCACTCAGTTTTTAACACGGATTCTGAGGGTCAGAACTGGAGTCCTCACACTTGTGGGCTGAGTGCATTAGCCACTGAGCCACCTCCTTGGCTTGTTCATAAGCTTTTAAGCATTTATTTTAATAATGGAAAAATGAAGAAGAAAAAAAAGGTTGAATTCTTAAAATTTCAGATCAGTTTCTTCATCCAGCCAGCAGATCCTACTAACCACTGTGTCTCTCTCCATCTGAAAACAGCCATCTCTTGCATCTCGCCTCTCAAGTTCCCCCAACTCCTTGCATTCCGTTTTGACCATCCTCATTCTGCAACCATCTTTCCCTCGGTCTCCATTCCTCAGCCCTGGGCAGCCTTTGTCCCAGGCTGTCTGTAACTTATTTATACTGGATGCTCTTTCTTGTACGTTTAGAGCCTGCTTCTCTCCACCCCACCCTGAGGACAAAGACCATTTCCTTCACTGCTTTTGTCCCTGCAGTAGAATACAACTCAAAATAAAATATGAACTTAATAAATATCGGCTCAAGTCTGGGACGCAAGCAGAGCTGTACTTATGGGCTGCATTTGTTTTCACTGCACAAGTTTAAATTTTCACAAAGCTTACTGAGAATGGACTTTGGGTTCCTAAAGCTTGTCTGCCAGTCCTTTTTTTTCAGGGGAATCCAGACTTGGGGTGTAAAGAGCATGGCTCTTTACCCAGGAAAGGGGCAGGGCTGCACCGTTCTTCTGTTACCTCTGCTTAACAAAAATAAACTGTATTCTTCTGTAAAGAAGAGAGATTTGCATATCCTTGGACCAGCTCAGACGATCAAAAAAGGTAAATGCTTAAATTCTATGAAGCTTAATGAATATGTATGACATGGGGGAAATTGCTTCTGCCATGCCAAAAAAAAAAAAAAAAGAAATTAAAATCACGGTGGCAGAAGAAAAATATAAGTCCAGCAACTTGTAGCTATGACTGTTATTACTCATTCGTTCAGCAAGTGTGTCACGAGGACTAGAAGCCCTGAAGTAGATGGAGGAGATACAAAATTAATAGTCCTGATCCCTTCCCTCAAGCTTTTTACCGTCCACCACACTACATGGTTACCAAGAACAATAACTCACTGAAGGAGGCATAGATGGGCATCAGAGGAACCTCTAAGTCAAGTTGGAGGGTATGTCCAACGTGTTCCTAGAAGAGAGGCTGTGGGCGTCACATTATTGAACAAGAGGATTTAAGTATCACAAGTAGAGTTGGGGCTCTCAAGCACATAACCCCAAAGAGTTTGGAGTTCTTGGAGAAGAAAGTGATTCTCAGCATGTGTCAGGGCAGGTGACACGCAGGCAAGATAAATGAGCCCAGGAAGAGAGGGGCCAGACCTCCAGGGGCCTTTGACAAAAGCTTTTCTTCTGAAGCTTTAATTACCACTATTCAGTTTTGTAGAAGCATCTTTCACTGATCTGCCCCAGCTGGGAAACACATAAGGACAGTTGACATCCATTCCCGGAGGAAGTCGCTGCCTGACCTGTTTGGATGTTCTTTGTGTTTGACGTCCAGGTACTTCAAGGTTGCAATGAAGGACT